>VZRN01002102.1:669860-701105 GCA_013397935.1 Dasyornis broadbenti
ATTGTTTTGATTTCTTCTTAAATATGTTTTTCACAGAGGCGTAACCAACATCTCTAATTGGCCCAGGCTTGGCCAGCAGCATGTCCATCACCTCAGAGCTGGACATGGTGAAGGCTTCGAGAAGCTTCACCGAGGAGCCATCTTTGTGGCCCCCCCCGCCACCCCTAGAAAAACCTGGGCCAAGCTAAACCACGACAGTATTTAAACAAACTAAACACAAATAAATATAGGAGTGTTGATAGCATGCACTTGACTGCTCAGGGAGATGGCAAATGGCACTGCAAAGCCACTCGCAATAACTTCTGAACGATCATAGCAACTGCGAGAAGTGCTTGGGAACTAAGGAAAAGCAACTGTCACTATCTTCTAGAAGGACAAGACAGCTGATCCAGGGAACTGCAGCCTGGTCATCAAGCCTCACCTTGATCCATAAGAAGGCAATGTATCAGCTAATTCTGGAAACCATCAGCACGCATAGGAAGGACAACAAGACCATCAAGAATAGTTAGCATAGATTCACCAAGGGCAAGTCATGCTTGACCAACTTTATCACTGTCTTCGATGAAATGACTGGCTTGGTAGATGAAGAGAAAGCTGAGGATATTGTCTGCCTTGATTTCTCCAAGGCCTTCAACACTGTTGTCTGTAAGATCTTTATAGAGAGGCTGGTGAAGCATGGGCTGGATGAGTGGACAGTGAAATGGACTGAAAAGTGACCAAAAGACCATGTCCAGGGAGTGATGGTAGTTCGCATGAAGTCTACTAGCAGTGTCCCCCAGGAGCCAATACAGGGTCCTGTTTCACACCTCCATTAATGCTCTGGATGATGGCAGGTCATAGAGAAGAGATGGGCACCTCCCTCTCCACTTCCCCGCCTCAAGAAGCTGCAGAGAGCAGTGAGGTCTCAGCCTCCTTTTCTCCAGATTGGACAAACCCAGACTCCTCAGCTGCTCCTCACAGGACAGCCCTTCCAGCCCGTCCACCAGCTCAGTGGCCTCCTCTGGATGCATCCCACTGCCTTCACATCATTCTTAAAATGTGTGACCCAGAACTGCTCTCAGTGCTCCAGGTGAGGCCTCACCAACACTGAGCACAGTGGATAATCTCCTCTGTTGAGCGGCTGAAGAAAACCACGAGGCACAGACACACATGGCTCTCAATTTTCTTCAGCCACCATTCTAAATTTGCCCAATAAGCTTCACTTTTCCCATTTGCTGCTTTTCACAGTATCAGACACAGAGAGAAGACACAATGAGAAATTATATATTGAAAACTGCAGTTATAAACAAACTTGTTCCTTTTCTGCTTTCTTGCACATTTCACTATAGCTGACTTCAAGTAATGACAGAGTCAGACTCAGATTACGGAGTGAGGAGCAATAAGGCGACTGTTTTGCCAAACATGGCATCTGTTTAAAAACCTTCTGTGATGAAAAGCTATTTAAAGCATGCATGGAGTTTCAGCTGATCATTCTGCAATGTCCAAATTAGAGGTCTTCCAAAGAGTCTTTTCAAGTCGTGTAGGCGTCAGTAAAATCCAGCAGGACTTAGTGTTTTGTAGTACACTGAGACCGTAAAAATAGAAAAAAATATGCCTTGGCAAAAACTGCTGTTTCTCTCAACCATTTTTTGTGATAACATGTAGCAGAAAATTTCCACGAGGTTTTGCTGATGTACAGCTCAAAAATAATGTGCAGTCAAACCAGCTTTGTCACTGCCTTATTATAAAATCAGAAGCATTGTAAAATAAATGGCAAATTGAAAGGGTTAACATCCCACTGACTAGTTTGCCACTTTATCACAACATCCTCTGAAGCAAATTTAAGAAAAATCTTCTGGAGTCTGATACCTCACTTATAAAATTTCAAATGCAATAAAAGCCTAAAAAGCACAGCTGAAAGTTGTAAGTTCCATAAAACCATTTTATTCCAACGCACTTTTAAAATTTAATGAGATGTTGATGTCTTATATCACTTGTTAAAAGAAGCAACAGGGAGACACTTCAGTACACAGTTGATGATGATTCCAGCAACAAGCTTCAGAATATGAAGTCATACATTCAGAAAAAACACTTTTCAAGTACATATTATTTAAGGTAAAACATACAAAGATTATTTACACAAAATGCATAATCAAATAAGGCCATAGCAATGCTATCACATTAATAACTGCTGTATCCATGTTTAATTAATGTAATTTAACAGAAACATTTTCCTATCTGATAACTAACCAGATGCAATCAATTAATCTGAAGTTTTCCTTGATAAATTACACCTCTTTATTATAAAACTAAAAGCTATTTTGAAAAATAGCTACCTACTGATAAAATGAAATATGAAGGCAGGACTTATATTTCCATTACAAGACATCTATCATGTGTGATATTTGCTGTGTGACAAATATCTTCACTGTGAACCAGATTTGCAACCAGTTAGAATTCACTTAGGCACTGATCCCCTAGAATCCATGTGAAATTTATCAGTTTTCAGTAGAATCACACAGAGACGTTGCCATCTGGTGCTGCAAAAACCATGAACTGGAGGAATTTTTAGAGCTGGTAGCAAAACTTAGCATGTATTACAAGACTAGCTATCAACCACAGACATGCAAGCCTTTTGTTTTCCAATATATCCAACCTGAGGCACAACCCAGTTTCTGTTTATAAACAGACTGGGATATCATCACAGAGGCTGATAAATTTTGGAATAACTATGGCATTGTCCAACTGTAGAAAGAAAAATTTAATCAGATTATTTGATTTCCTTTGGTGAAGGAAATCACCCATTCCGACTGGTGCTTTTAGTCACCTGTGCCATAAGAAACACTGCATTCATTGAGTTGCTACTCCTTTGGTTAACGATTCTCCCCAGTTTTGACCAGTGTTTCTTCTGAGCAGTCAATTTTTTACTAGCTGGGAGCACAGTACCTCTGTCTTGTGTTGTAATTTAGCACATGCTGAAAGAGATGACTAGAATAGAAACGTTTGTAACAATTCAGCCAACCTGCAGAATTTCAGACTCTGCACCATTCTTACCTTGTTTGTCAAGATTACTCAAGCGTAGAGACTGACTTCCATTGCAAAAGTAAGAATTACTGAAAAAGTAGCATTTTTTTCCAAACTAGCAATAAGGCCACCTCACTGTGAGAAACTGGCATTCAGACCTGAAAATGCAGAAGTTAAATGGGTTTCCAACTAGCACAGTCTTCATTCATTCTGGAAGCAAGATACCAAAGGTGGTACTGGCAGTGTAAACAAGCATTACACAAAGATTATGCCATGACAGGCAAGAACATTACTCACACAAGTTAAATTAGGTACCATAAATCTTTTAGAAATCTTTTCAGGAAAACTAAGATCCCAAAGCTGCTTCTTCCACAAACAGCTTTTCCAAGTCATCAGGTAGTGTTAATCAAATTTATTGAGAAATTTTAAGATAGCATTAGATCTATGAAATGAGCCACAGTTCTCAAAAGCACTGAAACGTCTGCCATGCTTGTTTAAGTAGTTTGATTAATGCAAAAGAGTGAAAAAAATCGGGCACCAATGCACACGGATGATCATTTTTTCATATAACAGTCCAAGCCACAACAAGCAGACCAACACAGAGTGACAAATATATCTTAAAATACCAGTCAGTATTGCACGTAGATTAATATGAATTCCAGTTGTACTAGCCACCAAAAATCAATGTTTTTAACTATATTTCACAAATCCTTTTTGCAAATGTCTCAGGTCAGGTTTGCTGGAGCAGTTTGGTTGAATTCACAAGCACACTAACGCAATCTAAACAGAAAACCTGATTGTATCACATATTCACTAAGCAACCAACCACGTTAGCACCACTGGGACAGCTACCAATGGTTAGAAGATCTGAAACGTCAAGATACTCTGACGAGTTTTTCCAAGAGTGAAAAATAGAAAATCTACAGTGATACAGGTGATAGTGTGGAACAATAAGAAGAGACTAAGCATAGAGGAGAGAGCTGTACTATTTTTTAATTGTAGAAGTTACAGAATGTGGTTTGAAGAACAGTGCCATTGGAAAGGATAAAGACAACATCAGACAAGGGAAGAATCCTTAGAGTGAAAAATTGCGTGTATCAAAATGCAGTAAGAAGCTGGAAAAGTATACAAACAAAAACGTGATTTCAGTATGTGAATGTTGATCAAACTAGGGAGGGTTATTTAAATTACTACTCAAGAAAATCTCTTCATCTCAAAACACTAATCAGTCATGAAATATCCAAAGACCAGAAACTTCTGAGGTTAACATAACAGTACAGAACTTTACAGGACATCTTCATGCACCTGATTTAGAGAAAGCAAGTAGAAATCACTATTGTGTTAGGAGGGAAGAGAGAAATGAGACATGAGCAGCAGCAGGACAAGCATAAGAAAAGCCATCATGACATGAGATGCCTAAGGTCAATTAAAAATACAAAAAGGATGACAGAAAAGCTCATAGCCTGCAGCTAATACAATGGCAACATGAGTCAAAGTCATAACTTTGGGAAGGTACAGACACCACACAATTTCCCAAGTGAATGTAAAGATATTTGGTGCAATGCGTTATGTACTGACAAAGAAATCTCTCTCTCTCTTGTTTCTTAAGGAATTGTGAATACGGGAATGCACCTCAGAGTGTTTTGTTTTTTGGGGTTTTTTCGGTGGTGTACATATTCCTGGAAAGACATAATTCAGGGCAAACATTACACACAAATGATGAACCATACGATAGCTCTGCAAAACACTTCCAGCTGTGTTTAAACCATTTTTAAGTTGCACTGATGAGCCTGATTTTGACCTCTACCAGTGTTGATCTTCACTGTGGGACCAACATGTGGACAGCAGAGGAAGAATTTACGGGCACGTGAATTCCAATTACAAAAAGCATGAAGAGAAGTCAGAGCAAACTACAAAATCTACTGAATCTAGACTAAGTTCTTCAGACTAAAAAAATGTGGGAGAGAGACTGATGTAAGGCAATTATTAGACCCTTATAATGCCTTCTGGAAGCAGCAGGTTAATATGTTGAATCTGGTAACATCAGTAAATAAAACTTGTTTTGTTCCTATGATTTTTCTCCTTATGCCTGTGCCTCAAAGGCTTTACAATCTAACTGCACAGCTGGGCCTACAGGTCTCCTCTATCTCTCATGCCCTCCCTTCCTTTCTGTCATCTTCTGTTGTTAATGTGTTGATGGCACGGAAGAGTTGATATGATAATTGAGCTTAAGGGTTGATATGCAGAAAATCTGCGATTTTCAAATGTGGAATTTTGAAACCAGATTTTAGCTAACCCTATCTAATCATAAAACAAGGAAAACTAAACCATAATGTTTTCCATGGGAATCATAAAGACAGCAGCAGAGATACAGACATAAAATAAGCTATAATATGAGGAGTAGCAGTGCCACTAGCACCACTCCAACTAGAACACCAGGATACTAGCACTGGACAGAATAATTTTGTCTGGCTGTCTTGAAAAACCCCAGAACAGATTCATTCAGTACTGACTGAAATCACGTATGAGTACTGGTTTGTCACATGGATGCCAAGCCAGGCTGTCACTGGAGCCAGCTTGCCTACCTTTACTCCTTCAAAAGAGGTCAGAGAACAGATTTCATTAATCTGAGCTCCCCCTGCTGCTGCCTGTCTGCACAAAGACTGTCTGCAGGGTTGCCTGCAGTTCTGGCATCATTGCGGCCAGCACAGCTGGTCTGCAGCTGGCAGATCCAGAAAGCAGATCAGACCAGAGCACATGCATTTGGCAGCACTGCCCTATCTTTGCTTAACATTTTTTAAAAACTGAATAAAAAGCTCAGGTTTCTCTGGGCACAACTGAAGTAACTGCTGGCAGTTCCTCTACGTCTTTACAGGTTTCGGTGGTAGGTGTGAGGGACTGAAATGTTGAAACACACAACAAATGTGCACAGGTTTCAGGCCAAGTATATCCAATCATGCATCTAGCAGGTGTCCATTTTCTGTGCACAGACATTTCCCCTGCAAATACTTTCTCACAGATAAAAATGTGTGTGTGGGTGAATCTCTTGCAGCATTAACTTTTCATCCTTAATTGTACATGTTAATCTGAGCCAAAAAAAGTCAGCAACTCAGCACCATGAGCACAGACGGAAGTTCAGAATGCCTCTAGACAGACCTTTCTCCTTTGGCACATCCCCCTTCCCTGTCTGAATACAAAGATGAATATTCCTTTACTAAAAGTTTCTTGCAAAGGTAAAGGGGTGTTATTCCAAACTAAGGAAGGTAAAACAACACCGCATAAGAAGCAATGAGAGGGAAGAAACAATGTGATCCAAATCCTTTAAATATCTATATCTATGAAATGTCCCAGAAGGCCTTGGAAACCTACTTACAATCCCCAAATGCTGTACTATCAGACTCTTTTCCGAGTATTTTCCAGCTTGTAGTCAAAACAGTCTTAACAAAGTTCTAATTAGTTGTACTTAGAAAACTTAGTATTGTATTTTTATGTCACTGGATAGCTTCTCAGGAAGATTTTTGTTAAAGAAACACTGATCTAACTTAGAATCAAATTGTGTTGGCTGTGTGATCCTTATACAGTAGGTTTAACTTCACCATCTCATGGTAAGATAATAGAAAGAGTACGTAAAATTTTAAAAATCACAAGTATTTCTATTTATTTTTCTATTTCTTGACAATTGCATCTTTCTTATATGCCAACCTCCCAGGCAAAGTTAGAAGTTACAGTGTAACCGTAACTACTTTGCAGTCAGTGCTTTCTTCCCTCTTTTCTGGGAATTTTCCCTCCCACTTTATTACCGCGGCAGGCGAGCCCTAAGAGGCTTCGAATGAGCTAAATCTGTATTCATTTCCAGAATTATAAGCAAGTTGTATTTTAAACTTCCAAATGCTCCCCTATCTTATTTGTAATTCTACTCAAAGACAATCAAGAGACAATCCTGGTCCACAAAATAATGTGTAAGTAGTTTTTCAAATGTCAGTTTGTTACAATCTGTTGACTTCTTTTGCCTCTACATTCAACAGGTAATTAACTGCATATTAATTGCAATTACTGATTTTTTTGAAATTTGAAAGAAACCCAAACCAAAGAAAAGCTATACATCAGTAGCTTCATTTTAGTTTGCTGTGTTTTAAAGAATTAAAAATGAGACAGTATGATGGCTAAATGAAAGGTATGTAGACAGACTACATTAGTATACAGTACTCTATAGAGAAAATGTAATATTAAACAAAAATTTATACCTTTTGTTCATTCAAGGAACACTAAGATCAAGGTAAAATATAATTTTTTTCTCATTTGGAGGGTTCTCTAAAATTATTCTGTGTTACATATTTCTGCGCCATTTTTTGCCATACCACAATTTAGAATCTTTTTGGCATTGTTAGGTGGGGAAGCAACAGTAAAACTTTCAACAGGTGTTTCCAAGTTGCTATATTTCATTAAACTTCATTAAAGGTCCAGCTCACATTAGAAGATACACCTCAGCAGGCAGGTATATTCCACTATTGGGAATCCTGGAGGCTCCTGGGGGGTTGCTGGCCAAAGTCCAGCCCAGCAGTGCCCCAGCTGCCCTCGAAGGCCCTGAAACACCCCACACTGTGGTGTTGCCACAGCTCCGAGATGCAGCTGGTGAAGACAACACACCAACACCACCATGGCTAAACTGCATCCATAAAAATCAGGTGTCTATAATACTTTGAGCTATGATTTTATTGTGAATATTCGCATTTTAAGATGACAATTGGGATATTGCACTAGCTCCAGTCATTTTTTCAACCAATATTATGAAATAAAAACAAATATTTGCCCAGTAGATACCTGTTATCTGTATAACAGGTAACTGTAAGATAAGATTTACATGTTCTAATGAAATCAAAATTCATAAATCTTGTATCAACATTACCTTTTAAAAAATGTTTTTGGAAGTTAATACAAAGAAAATTACTTCTAAAGAAAATCTCATTTCCAATGCCATTTGGCACTGAGATTTACACAGATAACCTGGTGGAGAACCACTGCAAACAAACCAGAATTTGTGAAGTTATTATAGGGCTGATAAATTAGGACATGAGTGAACTGTGAAAACAGAAGTAACATAATGCAGATCAATGAGAACTGAGAAAAAGTGTGGCCATAAGACTTAGGCCCTGAAGCAGCACATATGCCTGGATCTCCTAGAACCAACACACATCTGACTTCCTTTGTCTCCACAGATTAAAATTCAATATGCTTAACTGGACTTTAATGGGCTCAGAAGCAATATAGTTTTAATCACTATAAATGTTAGTACAGATATTCCACAACAACTTGCTTGTCACTGTAAAGAAGTTCTATCCTGGAATAAAGCTTTGTGAAGAGCTTAAATTAACATCAGCGATCCTCTTTCTTAAATCAGTTCAGCGATGAAATAGAAGTTGATTTTTACATACTTGTCACAATAGCAGTTTCATTCAAATCCATTCTTTTAAAGATGAAATACTGCAGAAAAGAAGAGATTATAACTCCTTCTTCCACTCTACCAATTTAAGAGTCAATTCAACAAAGTATTTCAGCATATGCTCAAATGAATCATTTGAATATATACAAATGAGATTAGCAAGATTTTAGCGATCAAATAAAGCACAGGATTGTTCATGTACTTCTTTAAAGTAATTTTCTGACTTGCAGTCACAAGCAAGCAGAAAAAACAAGATTGTTACTTCAGATGAGGGAGCTTAAGCTTCTATCAGGCACAAAAGTATTAGAATCTCTAATTGAATACATGTCCCTATTATGACCATCTCCCAGCACCCATAAAGCTCATGGCTCATCACCTTTTCATTAAATGAGTGACCCCCACTGTTCTTACTTTTTCACACTCCCTATAATGATTATCCGTGATGTGACCTAATGAAAGTATAAATGTCTCATATGTAGCATCTTCAGACAGCAACAATAATGAGCAGTACAGGAGTATCTTGATAAAGATTGTTTGCACAGTGAATTTATAGTAACAGAGTCCAATTTATTCTCCTGGCACTAAAAGCCCTAAACACAATGAAACTTTGTTATACTTTCTTTCTGTGGTAGACCAAAGGTTCCTCTTAGCAATACAGGGCCACCACTATTTTTAGTAGACACATAGCAGGAGGCAGCTTCTTGTCTTGCTTTTCAAAGAACCATCAGGTTTTCTTGCTGCTCAGACCTAATTCATTACCTTCACTTTTGGGGCTCAGGATAAATCTCCCCTCAGTTTTTGTATTCAAAAGACTTATTTTCATTTTGACTATGCACAGGGCATGAACAGATGACTGCTGTTAGCACGTTAATGATAAGCTAGTTGAGGAGCATACTACCATGTCACCAGTCCTTGGCCACCCAAAGCAAAACAAGATTGCCTAACACTCCATGAGCACTGAAACAATGAACCTTTTCTCTTCTGTGCTGCTAGGAAATACCAGTTTGTACATGATCATTTTACAGATTTCCATGATTAAAGCGCCAAGTGACTGCTATGGAATAACAGATAACAACTACGGGACAGCAACTTATTGAATATCTAGATCATTCCTAGATGTTTTAATGGTCTCTTTCTAATAATCTGATACTACATTTGGGTATTACAACACACATATCTGTATCAGATGATACAACATATTCACAGAAAGGTAACATTTTAAATGTTATACAGTTCTCTACTTATATATATTTTTCTTTTGGGGCTTGGTTGTTACTGCGGTTTTTCAGTTATTACGCAACTCCAATTGCATTTAAATACTAACTACAGTTTTTGGAAAACCCAAACAAAGCTCAGGTAAATGTAGCCCTAAACTATTTCAACATATATTAATTTCCAAATACAGAACAGAAGATAGATAAACAGAAAATAAATACTATAAAAACATAGGGGAAGAAGACATCCTACTTGCCATATCAATACCAACTGCTAGTCCTGAGTTCCAAAGACAGCATTAGTTAATTTTAATAATGTCTGGATAGATGAGTGGAGAGTAGTGGATGTTGTGTACTTGGACTTCAGCAAGGCTTTTGACACTGTCTCCCATGATATTCTCATAAGCAAACTCAGGAAGTGCAGACTGGGCAAGTGGACAGTGAGGTGGACTGAGAACTGGCTGAAGGGCAATTCTCAAAGGGTTTTGTGATCAGTGGCATCAGGTCTCATTGGAAGTCTGTCATCAGTGCTGTCTCCCAGTATTCAATACTAGGCCCAGTATTGCTTAACTTGGATGAAGGGGCAGAGTGTACACCTCAGCAAGTTTGCTCATGACACAAAGCTGGGAGGAGCAGCTGACACCCCTGAAAGCTGTGCAGCCCTTCAGGAAGACCTTAACATGCTGTGGAGATGGGCAGAGAGGAATCACCTGAAATTCAACAAAGGCAAATACAGGGTCCTGCACCTGCAGAAGTACAACCCCAGGCACCAGGACAGGTACACTGGCCTGCTGGAAAGCAGCTCTGAGCAGCACTTGGGAGTGGAAAACAAGGTGTCCATGAACCAGCAGTGCCCTGGGGGCAAGAAGGAATCCTGGGATGCACTAGGAAGAGCATTCCAGCAGGTGGAGGGAGGGGATCCTGCCCCTCTACTCAACTTTGGTGAGGCACATCTGGAGTGCTGTGTCCAGTTCCAGGCTCCTCAGAACAACAGACAAGGAGCTCCTGGAGTGGGTCCAGCATAGGCTTCACAATGATAAGGAGACTGGAGCATCTCATGAGAAAAGGCTGAGGGAACTTGTTCAGCATCAAGAACAGACAACTGAGAAGGGACCTCATCCATGTCTGTCAGTGTCTACAGGGAGGGGTCAGAGCATGGACCAGGCTCAGCTCAGTGGTACCCAGCAATGGGATGAGGCAAAGGGCAGAAACTGATGCACGGGAAAGTTCCACCTGAACATAACAAAGAACTTTACTGTGTGGGTGACTGAGAACTGGAAGAGATTGTCCAGAGAGGCTGTGGAGTCTCCCTCATCAGAGATATTCAAAGACTGTCTGGACACAATCCTGAATAACGCGCTCTAGGATAAGCCTGCTTTGGCATGGAGGCTGGACTGGATGATCTCCAGCAGTCCCTTTCTGCCTTAACCCACTCCCTGATTCCGTAATAAGAATGAAGAATACATAAATGGCCCTGGCAGCTTTTTCAGGAAACATTTTATCACCAAGTGTCAATTAAAGAAGAGTGCAAAACTATTTCTTTATCTGTAATAATCAATAAATATCCATGACCAGAGAAAAAAGAACCTTAAGAGGTTTTAATAAATTCTGTAAATTACATCTGCAAGCACAACCATCAATGATCTTCATAATCCCTCGTCTTTTTTAAAGAAAGGTGAGGTCTGCTAAAATTAAGTGTTTAACATTCAACTTTTCCCAAAACATAAAGTTACTTGTTATTATTATAACAAGTTATATTATTATAAAGTTATTATAATCAGCCTCTTCTTGTAAAAGGAAAAAATTTCTGGTGCTACACCCATCTTATCTGAATAGTCATATCAAATGTTGCAAACTGAAAATAAGTGTTTCCCAGTATTTCTTGAACTGTTTAATTTAGTTTCTCATCAGATCTAGTGTTTTTCTAATGCCTTCAAAGTATTCCAATAAGCATTAGGTACTTTTTATTTAGGAAAATATATATATCTGTAAATCCTACTAGAAGCACTTATACCTTGTCAGTTTCATGTTGAATATTTCCTCTTCAAATTTGCTTTCACAAATTACTTAGGTTACTTCACTTTCTTCCTGAATTTCTCTTTTCCCATAAGAAAAACTAAAATTTTAATAAGTTAAACACAAGGTTCAAATGAAAAGATTGCATAAGACATTGCTTGCATAAAACATGAAATAGAATCATGATTATACCCAGTGAAAATAAAGAATCTCACGTTTTAAGTTGTTAAAGCCATAGGACAGTACAAGCCGTTCAAGGCAGCTCTTTAATAAAACATGAAGGGCTTATGCCATTTTGCCTAGCTCAACTTGTAATCTCTTAAAAGCTCTTTAGGTTAATTACATCTAAATACCATTTTTTTTTCCTGAGAAATTACAGAAGTGATACACAATATGTAAAGAAAAGAAGATGGCCTGTTTAATGCCCTACTAATATCCTAAGGCTTTAACAATAATTACACAGAAGTACTGTGAACCAGAATTTATGAGGCTAATCACTGCCTGAAGCATACATTATAGGATACTTTCTTTAAAGAGTACTGTCGGTTATGTAATACCCACTACAGCCATTGTTTCAGTCACATGAAAATAGAAAAGAAGAAGCTGGTATATGAAGACAGATAAAAATAATTTACAGGTATTCTTGCCTGAATTTTGGAAGGCATGTGAGTGTCCCAGGAAGACGCAGGAGTCTATTTTAAAGCACCATGATGCATTTAAAATCAATTAAAAAAAAAAAAAAAAAGCCCAAAAATGGGTAAAAAAATTATCCGGATTTACTAATAAAAAACAAGAAAAGAGTTTTGTACAGTAATATATTAATTAAATACTTCCACAAATGCTCAGAATGTGCATATATTAACTATGGAAAAATTGTGAATAGTTTTCAAGAACAGCAGTAAAATTAAATTAGCCATTCTACACACCTGAACAATATTAACGAACTCCTGAGCTCTGTGGCACAGTACCAACAGTCAGTCTGTGGACATTCTTTTCCTCCCAGAAAGACACTACTACTACTTTCTGAACTAGCTGCCAATCAACTTGGCTAATCTTAGTATAGAGAGGTTAGCAGTGATGAAGTCATGCAGCAACTGAAATCCAGATATAAATGGCAAGCAATTCTAAAGCTTGTGACACAAAGATCCTACAAACCAATTCCTGTTTCTCAGGATTTTAAAATAGCAGCACAGCTCATGACAATGAAATAACTGCACTAAATCAATTTGAAATTTAATAACTATCTAACACAATCACATAATTTATCAGTCATAGTCAGTTGATTTATTAAGTATTTTACATGGTCCCCCACAACATCCTCTCTAAATCAGAGAAAAATTAATTTGATGGGTGGACTATTTGGTGTACGAGAAATTGGCTGGACTGTCATACCCAGAGGGCAAAAGTCAATAATGCTCCAAGTCCCAGTGGGCATCAGAGACAAGCGGTGTCCAGAACAGAAGGCTCCAGTGAGCCCTTACTGTGGCCTTTCAGTACTTAAAGGGTGTTTACAAGAGAGATGTGGACAAACTTTTCCGCAAGACCTCTTATGACAGAACAAGAAGTAATGGTTTTAAACTGAAAGAGGTTTAATTTAGATTAGAGGTAAGAAAGAAGTTTTTTACAGTGGGCGTGGTGAAACGCTGGCACAAGTTGCCCAGAGAGCTCGCAGATGCCCCAACCCTAGAAACATTCAAGGTCAGATTGGACAGAACTCTGAGAAATCTGATCTGGTTGAAAATGTCTCTGCTCACAGCATTGAGGTCAGACTAGAAGTCCTTTAAAGGTCTCTTCAAACCCAAACCATTCCATCATCTTCATCTGCACTTGTCTGCAAGGGGAAGGACAGGCTATGGACCAACTGGGTGGGAAAAAGTTCTGCAGAAAAGGACTTGGGGTCTTGGAAGTCAGCAAAATGCACATGAGAGAGCAGCACACTCGGACAGCAAAGAATGTCAACATTATCTCTCCATGAGAAGAAGGTCTGGGGCTGAGAGGCAGAGGGAGAGGTGCATTTTCAGTCTGGAGAAGTGGTTTAGGGGCACACAAAGCAGTTTTCTTGTACCTGCCAACAAGACAAAGTGAGGTTCTTAATACTGCTGCATGCCAGGAAAATGAGGGAAAAAATGTGCAATTTGAAACAAGAGTTTCAAATAGAATGTCTGCTGCAGACTTTTTCCCCATGAGAACTGCCTAGCAGTGGCATAGAGAGGTTGTGCAGAGCTTGTCCTTGGATATTTAACCATCCTGGTCTGGGCTCACAGCTGATCCTGCTGTGAGCAGGGGAATGGACTACAGACCCCCTGAGGTCCAGGCTGAATGACCCTATTCTAATGATGTTGTTTGTAGCAACTCAGTGGTTTCTGGAAAATTTAAAACATGTCATTTACAATCTGGGGGAAAAAAGGGCAAACAGAACTCACTTCCCTTTGTAATTCATTCTAAGGCATAAATATTATTTAAAATGTGTTTCATTTCAGACATAAATGTCTATTTCCAAAAGCAAGTTACTTCATTCTTATTTACAGAATTTAAAATGTCACCAGCGGTTATCTTAAAACTCTTCTATACTTTTTTTGCAAGTCAATTGTCTTGGAATTTTTTTAAGTTGTAAGACCATATTCCTTTACTTTAAAAATATTAATATGGGAGCTGTTTGCCACACTGTAATATTATCGTTTTTAAGGGTGTATGGAAAAATTAAACAAGTTTCTTTACTCCAGTCCTTTTCAACAAATGCTGTTTTGCCATGCTTAGATAGTCAGTTCATTTTACCCTTTGTAATCCCTAAATCTGTTTGAGAATCACTACTTTCCCCATTGTGCAGTTATATTCTGCATTCTGTGTTCCTAAATATACAATTTTGTATATGGCTATAGTGAAATGCATTTTTCCCAGCATGATCTTAGTTCACTAAAATAATCTAGATTGCTTGGCACCAACAGTTTATCTTCAGTGTTATTTACTACCTCTCTCCTTCTTGCATCACCCAAAGATTTCAACAGCTGTAATTTTACCTAGAAGATATACATACAAATAACAAATGACTGCCAATCTCTCCCCAGTCTCTTTCAATACATGACACCAGCCTAGGTTCAAATTAAGAAACCAAAATGCATGGAAAAAATAAGAGTAAGATTCTAAAGTGAAAGAAAGATGATATTAACTTCATTCTGAAGGATATAAAAATTGGATTTATAAATATGAGCTCGACTAGTCTTCAAATTTATGAATAAATACGTATTTCTTAGCCCCTATTTTGCTGCTTGAGAAAGAAATGGATGTGACAAGACTACCCAGAAAGAAGAAACTTCCCAAGAAATCAAGCGGTATGTCCCTTGCAGCAGAATACTACAGCTACAAATCTCAACTTCTGTTAAGTATTAGAGAGTTCCCAGTGTTACAGCAGCAAGTGAAGCATTCTGACGTCTTTCTCCAATTATTTAACAGATTCTTACTCCTTTTCCTGGGAAGCACAGCAAATATAAAAAATGAATACAGTAAATCTCAAATCTATAAAATACTGTCCTTATAAATAAATGACACTAGACTCTGCTCCATTTAGTCTTTTTTCATTATATTAAAAGAATCCTGCAGTGTTACAAGTACTGCAAGTCTGATGTATGGTGTCAGATGCTTAAACCTTAAGACAGATCCTCAAATTATGAGACACTCAAACATAACTTAAATTCAATTCTTAAATTTAATTCCCAATTTATACAATGAACAGTTTCTCTCTATTTCTGCTTTGTAGATGGAACCATAAATATTTGAGACCTTTCAATTAGCAGTCCTTAAAAAGGTAGTTTCCTCTTCTTATTTTGTAAAGGAATACATTAAGTCACCAAGAGATTAAAAAAACAAAACAGTAACAGTAAAGCCTATAATAGCACTCAACTCTAGTACCTTATTTACAGGACCATACAGTTTTCCAAAATGTCTCAGCATTTCTAAATTTTCTTTTTTTAATCAATCAATTATGCAAACAAATATAGAATGTTTCATTCTTTTCCTTAAATAAAAAACTAATTCTGCTTGCAATAGAGGATGATGCTAAAAATAAAATCTCTCTTCTTCATCTACTTGCTATCTAATGTGAAACTAATTAAAACTTCAAGATTCAACTACTCTGTCATAATTTTAGAGCATATGTTATTTAACAAAGAATTTTTAGCAAAATGTGTGGGTCAGACTTGAACTACTGAATATCATGCACAACACTGCTTCACACTGTGAATTTCAGTGTCTCAGTCCATCGACCCCTCCCTGAAAGTCCAGTATTCAGCTCTGTGTATCAAGAGCTCAAGACAAGCACAGCAGGTATCAAGGTTTTCCTTTTTTGCTGAATTCAGAAAATTGCATAATGGGAAATTATTTTAAAAGGTCACTCAAAGCCTCCAAACAGCAAATAGCCTACATACTCTGACTTGTCAAAGGTTATGAAACAACAATCAGTACAACAGCTTCCATCTTGTCCCTTGTTTTCCACACAACAGAGAAGTGCAAAGGTCACAGTGACTCCAAGCCCAAGACAATTCTTCTCCCTGGACTTTTCCCTTCATGTTTTTCTAGAGCTTTCTGCTAAAAGTACAAGGTTTATCTGCCTGAATGTTTGACTGTAATCAGATGGTAGCACAGACATAGCACGAATGGGATGGACAACAAGCACGGTTTCACTTGCAAAGTAAATTAACACAAAGATAAATATCTAGACACAGAATCTAGCCCCACATACTACCAGTTTCTTCTTTCTTTTGAAAAATAAGCAGGAGAGATGAGATGAGACCTTCACTCAATTCCCACTTCACATTCACAATACTTGCAAACATGAGGCATAGTTCCTACTAATACCAGCTCTATTAGATATCACCAGTTTTTATTCTTTTCTAATCAGAACAAAGACATAAACGCAACCAAAAAATACGTACGCAGAGGTACACAGAGTTTGCAAACAGAGATGATCATGGTCTAGCTACCACTGATTTGTACTTTCATGAAGATTTCCCCATGACCCTAGAAAGAAACTGATCCAAAAAACCCCTGCATCGCTTGGCAAAAATGTTGGTTGAAAATAAAACAAACAATGGGATGCTGAAATAAGTTCAAAGCCTGCTCTAATTAAATATACCAAGGTCAGGTTGCTGAAGAATACATGAAGGGCCTGGTAGGACTTCCAGCCAATGTTCTTTTGAACTATGCCAATCTACACACCTGGATAAAAATGTCAGCTGACTGTTGTTCTGGGCCCAGCTGCAAGCAGATGTCTATGCCTCTGTCTTTTCTACACCCTCATTCTAAACGTGATGTCTTGGTATTTGCTATTTTGCCTTGTAGCTATTTTTGATATCTCCACAGCTATGAATACCTCTGTGAGTACCTCCAGCATGTTGATGGAGAGTGTATCCCAAGAGCAAATCTTTTCTATGTTTGTATTTCCCGTGTTCCTATCATATGTTAACAAAATAACTCTTCATGTTAAAGGTGCAATTGAGAGGCTAAGCCAACTTCTAAATTGCATTTTTTAAATTAATATTGATTCAATGTCCCAATTTGATATATACAGCTCTATTAGGTTCTGGCAACATAAGAGAACAACCTGTGGTCTGACACAGTGAGAATCTTTCTTTTAGAGGTATAATGAAAGACTCAACTTTTCTCTTAGAGTATTTCCAGGTATGAGAACTAATGAAAAAATCCCTCATTTCGTTGATTATTTGAATAAGAACAAAACTTGCACACAAAATTTTACCATACCCTGACAGTCCCAAAGCATTTTTGAATAAAAACAATTTCTTAGCACAAAGCACATCTTCAGGACAACATATAGAAACATAACCAAACTTTACAGAGCTGTCAGAACTGTACTTATATTGAATTATTCTTATAACTGACGTCTGTTTTATGTGTGTATCCCGATGAGGACCAAGAGTGAAGGAAAAAGAGCAGGGAAAGAAAGTAGAAAAAAGGATATCACATTTAAGATATCACTGCACTCTTTCATATAGGTACAATATCAAATTCAGCGTAAGTATTTCAATATTTAACATTACTACATTTGTTAAAGTTGGTGTCAACACTATAGCAGCTACAAGCTAAAGATCTTTTTCTGTCACTTATCGTCTCTTAACTATGTGAAAATAGAAGGGTCAAATTGCACTCCGGCATATCCATTTCTATTCATTAAAGCAGCCAGGTTATATTGCACGCAAATCTTGAGAAACATGAGCCAATGAAAGAACATGCAATTAACAGAAGTACTTAAGGTTATCTCTGCTCAGCAGTACCAAGTGCTTGTAATAGAGCAAGACCGCTGTAATTCCGTGAAAGATAAGATTTATATATCCTAGCACTCGTGTTATACACTGATGAACAGCATAAAATTGACATAATGGTTCTTCAGGGCTACAAAACGTGTTTTCTTTAGCAGTTTAATTGACAATGACTAGATTGACCTTTTCTCTATAATTGTAACTACAGTAGTGCAATTAGACAAATTGTCAGCTCTATCGTTTCCCACACATAATATGCAAAAGCAAAAGTATCAGATTCTTAATCACTTTTTTATGCTGATGTTACAGCAGAACAGTATTTTACACTAGCATACATCAGTGAAAGCTGGAGTAAAAAAATTTGTTTAAATCATATATTTCAGTGAAAAGTGACAAATCAGAAATACTCTAAATCCTCCAATCTCCCAGACACCGTGTCCTAAACGAACATTTGTGTCCTTCACAATTACCATAATAATAGTACCATAATAATTTTTTCCCAGAACATTCACACTTCCAGTTATACTTTGGCTCACTTAGAACCCCTGTACTGTAAGTAGCAGTAAACCAGATACTCTTACACTCTGAACCACCTGTGCATATAAAAAATATTCAGTAATTCATAACAGTTTGATTTTACATCAGACCATTCTGTATTAGAGCTGTCGTCTTGTTTTTCACTCCCTCTTCCTCTTCTCTGCAGGTATTTACTATCACCTCCAAAGATGAGGTGACAAAATAAAAATCACAAAACTCTTTCTGCTGTGCTATTACTCAAAACGCCCATGATTGTTAATGGGAAATTGAAGAGTTTCTTGTTTCAGGAAGGGATTACTTCACAAGATAGAAATGCACAGATACCAGCAATGTCAAAAAACAGTGAAATTAATCTCCTGTACAATGTGTAAGTGTTACTAGGATTTTAATCCTGTTTAACAAGTAAAGCTATGATTAGCTTGGGAAAATTGTATCAGTTTTTTACGACTGAGAATATGTCTGTAAGACTTCTAGACATTTTAATATATAATTAAGTTTAATCTAGTATTTCTAGAACAGGGTTGGATCTCAATGTATGGACATTGCATATTTATCAGCGAAACTTCTCCTATGTTCAAACTTACAGCCTTTATGGAAGATTTGGTAGAAAAAGTCACTTTGATGTTCTTGAACAAACACTGCATAACATGCATGAAATATATATATACCTTTATATATACGGATGTTACCCACTATTCAGTATTTCAATGCAAAAAATCCAAAGTATTTTGAGATTTCAGGAAAAATTAAAGCATTCCATTGAATGATGAAGCCTTTATACAGAAAACTGCAGAACTCTATCTCATTCTACGTATTTGTTGTAAGAATTTCTGTTTCCAAAAGTGGAGGGATTCTGTGCAAGTTTTGTTTCCAGACAAGCATGGCACTGTTGGATGTTGTTTTTAAACTTGAGCGTAGCTGGGTTACTTATGTAAACTATACCAGCAGTGAATTTTAAAATACTGTAAACAGAGAGCTGATGCTCAGCCAAAGTACCTAAAAAATTATTTCTTTTTCCTGTAGCCCTTATAAGAAGGAACCGAACAATATATATGAATCTTTATATGACTATATGACTTGCTATAACAAGTTAATTTGATGCGCATTTCTATTTAACACCTCTGTTCTCATGGCATTTGCTGAGAAAGACTAATTCTGACAGGCAATAGGCATTACAGGAAGAAGGGAGAGTTTTCTAATGCCTTCTCTCCAAAGAAAATGAGTAGCATAATCTACAGTCTCAAAAAGAGAAGCTTTACTTTGCTCTGCAATACTTTGTTGACCCTTTGAATGCTCACAGTAACAATGTAAAATGAATCTTGAAAGGGAAGTGTGACAGATAATTTGCCAAAATAAAGCTGAAGGTCCAGTGACAAATTCTAGCTGGAAACTCATTTTCTGAGCCCTTGTGTTAGGACCTGGGAACTACAAAAATATGTGTTGGAAATGTCTGATCACCTAAACTATATTAATGTGTTAATAAGACTGTAAATGGAAGCACCAGAGATTAAGGCAAGATCTAGAAAAGGAAAAAACACTGCCACCTGTTATTACTTCTACCCTAGCAGTTCCCATTTCAGCAACCAATTGAAAAAAAAAAAAAAAAAGGCTCAAGAAGGTTTTTTTAAAGGGTCTATCATTCACTTAGAATGCAAAATTCTGGAAAGCTATTTTATGAAAAAAAGGAAAAATAAAACCAACTTAAACTCTATATATTCTTTTAACTTCTGAAGCTGTATGTTTTATATCTTACTGTATGTTACAGCACAGTATTGTACATTCTTTGTCTCAAGGTATTTGAAGCAGTACTTGAAGACACCAATCTATCCACAGTTGTTAAAAAAATAAATATTAAATATAAATGTCTATATTTTCTTATTGGTATTCCAGTAAAAAATAGCTACAACAGTGAAAACTCAAACTCTAACTTTCGCACCGCTTTTTATAAAAACTATGGTTTTCACATTGCTTCACCTAATTTATTTCATAAAACTCATAGGTATTCAAATTAATAGATATATGAATATATCACCATTTAGATCAGGGCTAATCAGGAAACAGCTTTGCAAACTTCATTCAGCAAATATTTGACAGTATTGACTACTAGGCTACATTATTTATACCATAAAACAATGTTACAAGCAAAAATAAAAGTATATGTGCTACTGAAAATGCTTCTGAAATGCTTATTTTACAAATTGACCTGAAGTCTTTAAGCACATTCTTAACAGCCCCCAATTCTGTGGTAAGATTTTTTCAAAATACTGTTTTAATTAGAAAATTAAATCTGTCAGGGTCAGCAATGAAGAATGTTTATTACAGTGTTCATATAGGAACCAGAATAAACAAAACCTCTTTTAGAGGAGAATGACACAAGAAACACCTCGCAGTAGGAACCTTTATCCTTTTGATTAGAGCAACGTGTTTGAAACAATTGTTCAGCATTACAGGTAAGGAGATACATGAGTAAGATATTACTGCAATATCTAGTTTTCACTTGTATTTCAATTATCTTCTTTTGACTTCTGAATGCTAAATACAAAACCAAAACAAACCCAAACCAACATTATTTTTATTGGAAGTTTATATAGTTGTAAAATAGAATGGATTTTTGTGGGTTTATGCAGAATTAAGGGTTGAAGATAACCTGAAATTTTTGAGCTGCTCTTGCTACTATGTAAAATCAGGAACATCTATTACAGTCAGCTCCAAGCTGCAATTATTGGCAGTTCTGTTGATACTGCCATCAACAAGAGACCAGAAACAGGCAGGAAAGCAGTCCAAACTGAGACCACTGAGCACAACTAAGTAACACAGAACACATTTTCCTTTTTCTCTGGTTGCCCCTGGAGAGTCTAGTATCATTTAAAATTCCTGACACAGTCTCCCAGGCCAGAAGACAATTAATGGATAAAAGCTTGAGCATACACTTTTTATTTTTGCCCTGCTGAAATGCTAAAGGATGGCACAAATTTTCTAAGCCAAATTCTGCTGCCTAGTAATTTAATATGTCTGAAAGTAGAAGTGGGACTACAATTTGCAATTCAGATTAGAGAAACACTTTCTTTAAGCAACTGTAGCAAATGGATATATATTCTGCACACGCATGATATATATCACATACGTGAGGAAAGGTATTCTCTCAATACAGCCTACATGTCAAAATTCAAAGGACCACTTCAAAAGAAATCAGAACCACTACATACAGGTGTGTCAAAAAAGAAACCACCAAAAACTATCAGCCAAAAGAAATACACAGATTGGAAAAAAATAGAGCTATACTATTCTGAAGGTAAAACCTTCTGCTTTAATTTATTCACAATAGGTAAGTATTCTCAGTATCTGAAAAGACTGAATAAATATTTGAATGCCATCTGACAGGCCTTGCTTAGTAACATTTTGCACACTTTTCAGCCTAACAAGCAAATTGTTATGCCTTGTTGATAAATAGCTCCCAAGAGCAGCATGGAAAAGCATCTTATGTAATAGAAAGATAGCTAGACTTCATGAGTAAAATTCACCTGAATTGATTCAAGTTATGGCATAAATACTTCAAGAGTGGGTATCTTCTCAGTGACAGTAATCAAAACCATAAAAAAATACATTTGTTAGATCCTAGGTCAATCAATGTATGATTTATAAACATGTTGAAAATAATGTTGGAATGAACGCATTTTACATACCAAGCACAGAATTAATGAAAGACTATAAAAGGACTTCTGTCTTCTGTTAGTATTGCACAAATCAAATTTATCTCCCAAATTTACTCTTCCAATCCAGTATGGTTGGAATTTTTTTCCCTTCATGCTTGATTTTCCAGATTTAAACAATCTGTAAAACTTCAGTAGCATTGAAAAGAACTTTCAAGGAGCTTAGAAACATGGATTGGCAGAACAGCATATCTCCTAATAAAGTTCAGCTAATAGCAATTTGTATCAGGAGAGAATCAGAGGAGGGAAGAACTATTCCTAGATAATCCACTACACATCTGTGAGTTTGAAACTCAACAGTTTTATGAAACTTTCAGTTTTATGAAATACTTCCCATTGTTCAACAGTAGATGGAGAACAAAAATTAGCCTTTGGGTTCTGTTCTGCACTGGGCCGGGTCCAAAAGCAACTGATCAATCTTTCTTGCAGCTTGGCTTTTTATATGCTGCATCCAGCCTCAGGGCTTGAAACAAAGAGTTTAGCATCCCTAACTCTTCATAAAGTCTGACTGAAATGTAGTGTGGCTCCAATAAAAAAAATACTACTGATACGTAACTCCTGAAACAATAAATTATAGTAACTCAGACTTAAAAATTTGCCTAGATATAACTCATAAGACTTCCCTAAGTCTTCCTTAAGTCACATGCATTCATTCAGCACCTTTAGCAGACCTACATATACGCAAAAGTCTGTTATTACCCATTCAGAAAATATGTATCTGTATGTGCACATTTGCATACAAAAAATGAAATAAAAAGGCAAAAGTATAAATTTCAGAACACATTATTTTTGAAAGAAAAATAACTAAAGATAAATAAAATCAAAATCATTCCAAAACTCTAACTGCACTAATCTTGAACAACAAGTGTAAGGTGTACTTTAACACAGAAGGAGTTTTTTTTATGTGAATCCAGATGTACCATGCATCATGCATGGCTTGCTATTTTGCTGACTTCTATAAAATGTTCATTTAGAAGTACATTAGTTGATTTTACTGGAACAGAATTGAGGTACTAATCATCAATGACTTGTCACTTCTATTTGTAAAGACTCTTTTTCTAAAAGTGAACAAAAGAATAATCTATTTATTTTACTGTTCACAGACTTTTAAAAACTTTCCAAGTAGGTTAATATTTCATTGCAGTTTGCCTTCCCTCTGTCTAATAAACTTCAGAAAGAAGTTAGGAAAACACTGCTGGCAGTGATATGCCTCCAGATGATCCTTCTTATTAGGAGAACTTTTCACTTACTGGAGATTCTTCGTTGAAAACACCTTTACTAATGACAAGCTGGCAGGTCTCGGTAAATCCAGCTAGCTACAACATGTCACGAGGTAACATGGGGGTTTTTCTCAATGGAAAGAGGAGTACTACAGTACAGAACTACTACTGTAAGTACTACTATTACCTAAGCAGATCCAAGAAAGCAAAGGTGGCACTTTCCCTGTGTAAAACTAGGAGCTAAGCACAGACGGTATTTTCGTCAGAAATAATGATCATGGCAAAGGCAATAACCACCTACAAAAATGTTCTAAGGTACTTCAGAAAAGAATGTGAAAATCTGAAATGCAAAGCAATAAGTGTTGCTAAGTTAGTTTTATTTTAACTCTGCCCTTTAGAACCAGGGTAGAAAGTCCCATTCACTCTCGCTCTCTCTCATGCCCTTGGAGGTGTTGCAAGGACAGGGAGGATGACATCAAACACAGAAAACAACCACTGTCTTTGGCACCAATGTTTTCAAACGTGCTGCAAGGGAGTAGACCACAGACCTCAGCCTGGAGTGACTGCAACTTGGCAAATTTGTTCCAATGCACTGTATTTGGAATTGCTCTTAACTCTCTGGCTACCAGAGAGTCACAACCATTTGCTAAATGCCACAGACTAGATAAATTAGACTTTATCAGATGAAATCTGAAAGGAAGGGAAAGTAAAGACATGAAATAAAATGGAGTAGGAGGAGGTAATTGATACTGGAAAGACACAGAAAGAATGACGGCAAAACCCAAATTTTTCCAACTCTTCACTATAAGCAATAACATTAATGATGATGATACCAATATATCTCAAATTCCTTGTAGACTTCTTTAAGATTTCCTTGAGCAATACGTTTTCCAGAATCAGGAGATAATGGTCTGTCCAAACATGTAATGACAAAAGTTGAAAAATCAGAAGCAAGTAAGGAAGATGGCTGCTATGGTGACCCTCCCTTTGTCTATCTCCATCTATCTTAACAACCAAAACACAAACTATTTCTAACAGAAAGTGCTAGTATGAGAGCCACAGAATGGATAGGTTTGGAAGAGGCCTGGACGGCACCTAGTCTCTGAGAAGGAAGACACCACAGACTCTCTGGGCAACCTGTGCCAGTGTTCAGTCACTGTCACAGTGAAGAAATGTTTCCTGACGTTCAAAGGGAACCTCCTGTACTTCCATGTTTGCCCGACACCAGTGGAAAGAGCCTGGCTCTGTTCTCTTCGTACCCTTGCTTCATGTGCTTGCATACATTGAACCTTCTGTTCTCCAGGCTGAACAGCCCCAGCTTTCTCTGCCTGTCCTCACAGGACAGCTGCTCAAGCCACCTCATCTTATTTATGGTGTTTGCAAGACTCTATGCAGTATGTCCACATCTTTTTTGTACTCAGGAGCCCCGAAATGGACACAGAAATCCCGGTGAGGCAGAATGGCAGAAATTATAGGAGTTATAAAAGAGATATAAAAGCTTTTGACAGTGAAAAATTCAGGTTATATTTAATGAGTGGGCAGGATCTTTCCTATCTTTTCTGTCTGTATAGAACTGTGAGGCCTGGGAACACCTTGCCCCTCTGAAGGTTAGCTGGACAAGCTGGCTGAGTCCCAGATCCCTTCAGACACATGGAGGTGGATATTTAACAGTTTCTTCCTTACTTCATGAGACTAAAAACTAGATGCATGGACTGAAGAAAGTCTCAGACCACTTCAACGTGATTCTGAAAAGCAGCAGATCACAATCACAGGGTATGAACAGAAGTGAGTAAGACTTTAAATACAGAGAAAAAGTTTAGCTTTTTTAAACTTTTTTTTTGTGTTGCTCACTTGTTTTTCACTGACTATACCCCACAGGCATCACCATGATCACCACTTTAAGTTACTGCCTATTTTCCTCATTACATTATTACTGCACTTTCAGAACTACCTAGTTACTCATTCTGTCAGCTCAACTTCCATTTCATCACTATCTTCTTCTTCAAGCTGACAACAACTTCTCAAAGGTAAATTCCCATATCCTTTACAAGTCAGTACCTATTGGTTAATCTTGAATTCTAAACACAACCCCCCCCCGCATTTAACATCATAGAGAATTCAGAATATATCAGCCTTGTTTCCTTGGTTTTAACAAAAGAAATACGGGTATCACTGAGTTACCTGATCAGGACTGAAGACAATTACCATGCAGCATCTGACATATTTCCTGTTTATATGATTACATGATCCCACTAATAGGATGACTCTTACGCTCATCCAGACACATACAAAGGGAAAAAAAAAAAACCACCAAAAAATTGCAAAATTGTTTCATTTTTAGCTTGGAACCCATGTAGCAGGAAATAGCCTAAAGCTAATTTAGAACAGGGTTATGTTCCTTTCAAATGGTATTTATACTGGATACACTGACAGACTCTAAACAATACAGTCAGTGCAGTAAATCATTGGGACAGCCATTACTTTTTCTCTCATCTTTTCAAGTACTGTGTCTATTCTGACTGCATGGTGAATTATAGGTTGCAACCTCAGAATGTAATGGTAATTGCAATAAAAACTACATCTTTTCTGAGCCTTACTAGTTGGATATTTTTATCTTTCTGTACTACTTTAAATTATAACACTGCAAATATTTTATCTATACAAAAATGATGTATATATACAAAACCTTTCAGTTTTCATGATGCGCTAAGGAATCAGATTTATAACACACTGTCATTTCCATGCCTCCAGGGAGCATTGCACTTTCTTAACTTCTGTAAGGAATGTCATACAGAAAATCATCAAGCCACATTTTGTGTCAAGTCTGCCATTTTTAATTATTAGCAACCAAGTTTAAGAAATTTCTCCTTTGGTTTAACAAGTGCATAACTATCTCCTAGAATTTTTTTTTATGCCACAACTCATAAAATTGTTTAGGTTGATGCTAGTCCCTTGCACTAAATTACCAACTAATCACAGGAGATATTTATCATCTCGAGTTTTCTACATGAGAATTGTCAGACTTAATCACCCTCCTCATATTTTCACTATTCACAGACCTTCATTTATCATACATTTCAGCAGCATGACAACAGTGGACTATTTCCCCCATTTTTCAAGTATGTTAAGATAGATCAAAGCATGGCAAATCATGACAAGAGCTTGAAAGTTTTAGTCTCTCTGATAATATCCATTTCTACCAAAACATGGTCCCTAAAAAAACTATTTATTTTAATACCAGTTATAGAGATAAGTAGAATTAGCAGGCTAAAGCCTCAATAAATGGAAAGATACACTTAATTATATAAAATGCATTTTGATTTTTATCATTAGTTAAACTCTGCAGATAGTATGAGTGATCTCTTCTAATCAAATGTTTATAAAAATTAATTTCTTTGATAACAATGCTTTAGAAACAGTTCCCAGAAGCCTTTATAATGTGGGTTCAGGGCATATTAATAGAAGCTGAAAGGACTACAAACACTGATAAGGTTAGTGATTTTGGGGACAACTTCTGAGCTATGTGTGGAATCACACCCCATATTCTTTTACCAGACACCTGAAGACTGCACTGACAAGTGACAAAACACTTAAACATTAAAACAAAGCTACACAGAATGGCACAAATATATGGCCACTGCTTGAATCTGCAAGATGTTCATCTTGCACTCTTGGGCATGCAAGGCACCATTCTCACACAGCACTGCACAACTGGAGCAAAAACTATGTAAGATATCAGTTCACCAAAATAAGATAGGAGTTACAACTCCCAAGCCTACCAAAGGAAACACTGCAGCATAAATGCTACCTCAGTGTTCACAGAATCACAGCAACTGAGCTATGATGGATCCGTGCTTGGAGCAATCTGTTCTTTACAAACTGTAACCCATAGAAAAGACCCACACCAGAGCAGTCCTTGCAGAACCATAGGCCATGGGCAGGACACACACTAGAGCAGTTTGTGCAGGGGAGTAGTGAAGTGTGTGTGGGAAGGTATGGTAAGCATACCTTGGATGGTTGCCAGGTGCCCACCAAGCTGCTTCTCAGACCCCCTCCTCAGCAGGACTGGGTAAGGAAAGAAGATGAAAAAGGCTTGTGGGTCAAGAAAAGGATTAGGAGATTGCTCACCAGATACACAAAACAGACTTGGTTTGGAGAAATTGATCTAGTTGCCAACTAGACAGAGATATAAGGATATAAGAACAAATTTTAAAACACCTTACCACCCATTTTTTCCTAGGCAAAGTTTGCTCCCAGCTCCCTTCCCTCTTCTCCCAGAGAGGACAATGGGGATGTGGGTTGCAGTCAGTTCACAATGCTTTGTGTCTGTGGCTTCTTTCTTCTCACACGCTCATCCTGCTCCTGTGTGGGTGTCTCATCTCACTTTATCCAACTACTCTGGACTAATCACAAAGGGAGTTGTTTTTCATGTATTTTTTCATAATAATGTTTAAAAAAAACCAAAACACCACCCAGAATTTAAAGTAGATAAAGAAAATTGCCATGCTTAGGTGAATTCTTTGACCAACTTCTATGCTTTGTTCTGAATTTAAAAAAAAAAAAAAAGACAGTCGGTCTCAAATCATTTCACAAAACATCTGCAGGCTGAAGCAAATTTTCTTCTAAATTTAATTAAAAAGTATGACATTCAAAAGAGTAAGTAATTTTAAAAGTAAAATTGATTTGTGTTACATTATTTAAGTTTTTATTGAGTTCAAGTTTTTAATGTAGCTGACTAAACATCTGATAAATATGCAGAGAACTCTAAGGAGATCATCTTTCGGATAACTGTGAACAGATGAAATTAAATTAGAGTTAAGAAATGCTAGTATTCACCTAGAATGATTCAAGACAAATATGGTATAAAAGCACAGTTACTTTTCTGGAAGACTCTACTATATCCACAAGTCCAGATTATACAAAATTACAAGTACATTCCCACTTCAGTCATATCTAAGGTGATGAATACTAAGATGCTATATTAGCATTTTAGCCATCACAGTTAAAATGTACGTTTTTGATTAAGGAAAAACACAGGCAAGATGAAAGCTTTGAATTTTTACTTTAGAAGCAATTTTATCACAATAATTTCCACATCAAATATGCAAAGACTTTTAATTTCAAGAGATGAAATTTTTTTTGCTTATTTTTCCAGGAAATAATTCTAGCATTTACTAATCTTGCATTTTATTTAAAATACACTGTAAGAACAGAGCTACTACTCTGATGCTCATGTCTGCTAATGAAATGCTGGGGCATTCACATATACCAGCAGCTCTGGGACTAAACATAGTGGGCTAATCTCCTGCTGAGATAATCTTTAGCATTGTGTCCTCTACCCAAAACATGTCCAGGTCTCATCAGATGCTCCAATGTTGATTACATGGGTTTCCATGAACTCACAGTAGGCAGTCAACATAAAGTTTTAAACAATTCTCTAAGGTATGGAAGACCTCATTATCAATTTACCCTACTAGGTAACATTGTAGGAAACCCCAATATGCTCTATGACAACAACTGTGATACCCAGGCCTGAGAAATGGATGTCGCATTAGTGACCGAGTCGGATAAAGCATTTGGAGACTCTCTGAAGGTGACTTCTCCTTTCTCCTGACTCTGTAGCTGTACAGTTTGATTTTCACGCTTATGGTGCAGCTACCAGCCATTACCATGTTTCCACTGAATTTCTTTTGTATATTGACTTCCTGAGCACTCTCCTTGTAAAATGTCAGTATTTTCAAGTTCCTCCATCTTGGATGCCAGCCATAATCCTCACCAAAAAATCTTAATCACTACAGTATGGGTAGACTGTCCCATTACACTACTTATTCTGATTTATCCATAGTGGACTTTCATGGAAGCACGAAAGAAGGACAGCAGTTTTCTCAGAAATGAAATAACAAGACTAAATCCAGGTTTTCCATCTGTGCTAACACCTTGGGGAGGTGTACATTAATGCCTCTGTTCCCTGCCATCACTAATCAGACGTCCAGTGGTGGTAAGCAACACCACCACAAGGTCATTAAGCAAAATTCCCAATTTTACTGTGCCATGGAGATACTGCATATCTGCCTCCAAATCACAACAATAACTTCCGTTCAACAACATCCAGATCCTCTGCAAATCTTAGCATCTGCTATCAAAGCCACCTACAATGTGTGCAATAAATTGGATGAAAAAATACATCTCTCTTAAGACATCATTACAAGACAATGTGGCACCACCTGCGGAGGAAGGACCAAAGCTCCTAAATGGTTGGGAAAACATTGTCCTTTGACTGTAAAACTAATCAATAATTTTGTACTGCTGGTAGAATCTTATCCTGGGTGAGTGGCAGTGCCATGGCACAAAAAAAATCTCACTGAACCTGTAAATAAATTTCCCTGCTTTATCTGCATTATTCCCTTCTTTCTTAGAAGAAACATAGATAAAATAGGGGCTTGCAAACATCCTCTATACAAATATTACAGAAGTGTAAGGAAATATTTTAGTAAGAAGATGACTGAAGCAAGCAGAAGTACTCTTAAGACTTCACAGTCGCTGCACAGCTTTTAAATGTCTGTCTCTAGGTGAATTATGTAATACAGATGTTGAAGTGAATTGCAACTCTCAGTCGACAGTGATAAGATTCACTAAAAAAGTTCGATTGTCTACTGTTTGCTTCCTGATCATTATGCATATAATAAATAGCAGATGTTCTTAAAACTATTAAAAAACCCACACACCCCTGAAAACTTTGCCAGCACATCATACTACATTTCCTGAATCCCCCATGAGATTTATTTCTAGATGTTCTATTTTTATCTCATCAACTGAAATTCAAAAGAACAAGGGCAGTGACCATAAAAACAACTTCAAGGCGATGAGGTTACTTAAAGCAAGTTTCAGAGTATACTATTCACCTCACCATCTACAGAGAACTCAATCCTTTCCAACTGCAAAGACTTGATGTAATCTACTCATGATGCATATGAAAACAATTTGAAAGCTTGGTTTTGTTCATGTTTGAAAAAAGAAGGTGGATTGTTTCTATAACAAACTTAACCAACATGATAAACAGTACACGAAGCTTTTGAGCGAGCTGTAATACTTATAGAATTAATTATGTTAGATTACTTTAACAGGACTTTTTCTGATCTTGCTTAACTCACAACTTTTAGAAACCTTTATACAAGTCATCAGAAGAGATCTCTTTTTCTTTCATTTTAAAATTAATGTCAAGAGTATCTCAACTGAACATATTTTTTACCTTAGGTAAAACTAAATAATTTTTTTACTGCCCCACATAAGCTTTTTAAATGTGTATGTCCAACACGAAAAAGGAGCTTAAACAAAATATAGAAATAATGGTCCTCATTAACTCTCGCGTATGCAGAAGAATCACAGCATCAAAAATCTTAGCAAGTGTCCACCGAGCAGAGATTTTATACTCTGAAAATTTCAGTCATCTAAGAAGAGAATTAATCCTGTGATCATTATATTTAACACCATGTCACAAGCAAGAGAGGATTGTAAGTGTTCTAGAGTTCTGCTCTTGCATATGGAAAGAATTTTAATGGATTTCTAGAAACAGCAATGAAATCTAAGTTTTAAAACCAGTGACTTCTGCCAAGCAATAATCAATTGACAGACACATATGTAAGTTATACCAGTATTTTAAAAACTTTCTCATTTTCTTTTACACTTAATATTATGAACAAAGAAATGGAGCAAAACAGTCTTCCAAGGCTTTAAAGAAGCTCCAGCAAGAAGTGAGCAAAAAACTGTCCTATTAAGTTAGAAAAGATCTGGAATACAAGTCCAATGTAGTTGTATCTCAGAAGTAAACCTGCTTGA
>VZRN01002102.1:701146-794376 GCA_013397935.1 Dasyornis broadbenti
GGGGGAGGAGGAGAGGTGGAACTAATTTTTATTTTAAAACCAGGAGTCAAGAAAAACATTAGATGGCTACTGTCTCATATGTCTTGGAAAGGTACCAAGACACAGAATCTTCTCTGACATTCCCTTTGACCAGGAGCCACCAAACGGCATCAAATGAAAAAAAGAAAGAAAAGGTTAAGCTTAAATAACTAATAAACTAACTTACTTAGTTTAAACTAATTTGCATTTTAACCCAAGCACCTGAACAGTCCTGTGAGCTTCTGAAGGCTCACTCGTATCCTCAAGGTGAGTAGGCTCAAAATACTCTGCTAAACTGGTGTTTACTTCAGTAAGCCCAGTGGTTGAACCATGTTCCTTTTATATAATTCTCAGCTGTTCTTAAGTGAGCTTTTAGGATGAGTAGAGAAAATGACTTTATTCAGTTCAGACTAGTATTTGGAGTTTCACACCACTTTTAAAATAGGAAAAATACTTGAATTGTCAAAGAACTGCTTATGAATAATAGTTACAGAGGCATTATTTATTTTCTAAATTCTCTCTTTTTTAAAACTGAAGCTAATTCAAACAGCCAAACCTTAATTGTTACAATAAATGTTGACAAGTATGATCAGAAATAAACATGAAATGGAAAAACCTGAAGAAAATTTAATAAATAACTACAATTTACATACAGCAGCAGGCTATCTGTCATTGCTGGAAAGGGTTTCATTTTCTTGCTAAGCTTCAAATTCTTCTAATTAATACTCAGTATGAAGTTTTAGAGTAATATGTGTAGAATTAAAATATATATTTATTATTATAGTTATTCTAGTAAAAGATTTTCAAGAACAGTTGGCAGTACTTTGGATCAAACTCAGAAAATTTGGATCAAATATTCAAGCAGACGGGTATACGTTTCTAAGTACTTTAATTAAAACCTGAAAACTGCCAGTTTTTTAAATTTGCATTTTTATTCCTATTTTTTCTAGCTTATCCTAGAATTTTCCATTACAGTAACCTCATTCTGCATATGCAAACAAGGCCCTACAGACAGAAAGATCTGAGGCAACTACATGCTTTCAAAATCAATGAAGTTACATTAAAGGTCTGACCTAAACCAACAAACCCAAAAAAACTCTCTCATAGGCTAAAATGAGTTATGGCAAAAGTTTAATGATACTTCCTATTGAACACATTGCAATTTTATTACTTTTAGAATACTACACTTTGACCAAAGTCTAAGCTCATCTACATAGCAGTGCACCCTTAATGACTTTTGAAAACCTTGAAAGCATACCTCAATTAAAAAAAACCAGAATGTAATCCTGCAAAAGATGTAGAATTGCTAGAACACATTTTTCTGGTTTATATCAAACTGTTTTAGAATTCGTCTCTGTTAAAAGTGTCTCTCTTCTTTAGTTTAAAGCACCAATTATAATGAAATAGTCTGGTAGAAATAATTAAAAATATTCTTTCCTGTGTACCCTCAGGTACTGACTTGGCTCAATTTTTTCATTTTAAAAGAAAATGTTCACTTCTAAGATTGTCAGTACTTTTTATTTTTTGTCTGATCTGTGATATACCTATACATAATCTGTGTCCATGTACTTAATGTTGAAAGAAAATTATTTTATCAAATGACCGGAATATAGTAGGATAGGAGGTATTCTGGTCAAAAGGAAAAGACTAAATAATAACCTAGTTATTCTTTCATTCTCATTCCGGAGCTCCTTGGACAAAAAAAAAGAAAAAACCAAACCCAACCAAACCAAACCACCTTGTTGCTTACCAAAAATGCAGGAATTCCACTATTTAATTCAAAGCAGTTTATTTTTACATATGTAGTCAAACATATATTTCATTGTTTGCATGCATATAAATTAATTTCAATCCTGGATACCTACCGAAGGAGTCATAATTGCAACTGAACATTTCAATCACAGCTTGTATAGAGCACATTCTCCTGAAATCTGCATGAAATAAATTAGTGTTGCCATCCAGTCATAGCTAAACTTTCCTCCACTGCAGAAACAGACAAACACTCTGCAAAATACGTGTCTAGATGACTTACCCAAAACAAGTAAGAATAAGCACTTATTAAACACTGTTTGCTTTAACGGATCTCCTCCAACCCCCAAGCCATGAGGAATTATTCTCAGCTAATACGACTAGTTATATCTGCATTACACTGGTTTTGGATGCTATAATGAAGTTACCTGTCATTAATGATCCAGTTCAGACATAGATTGAGAGAATTAAGGTTTTTGCATCTCTTTACTATCTCCATCACGGTTTCATTGTCCAGTTCTGTGATATGACGTAGATCCAAGCTTGAAAGATTTCTTAGCTATTGAGACAAAGATGAGAGAAAGGAATAATCTGAAATTCGTTCACATATAAAACTGTTGTAAAAACTGTTAATTTTTCTGGAATCATGCACAGTATGTGCAAGATAGCCAAGAAAGATATGATTACTGTATGTTTTTACTGAAAGCAAACATACAAGAGATATTCACAGAATCCAGCCTCAGCAAACTTGTAGTCCAGGTACTCAGGACTACATGAAATCCACACACTCTCACACAAGGTGCAATACAACCTATAATTACAGCCTAGGCCTTCCACCTCTTAACTATATGGAGTTTAAGATACCAAGGTAAAAAAATCACTCATTTAACCATAAGCAAAATAAGGCATGAAAGGAAGTGAGACAGCACATCTGTGCTTAGATTCAAATGCATGCAATTAATGATTCCAGAGTATAAGGCTTTCAAACTAAACAAATAATAAAAACTCCCTGAAAAATACAGTATTTATACTGTAGTCTCACCTGCACAGTTCTCAATAACAGATTGGATGTTCTGAACAACAAAACTTGGAGTCACAGAACAATAAAATTAAGAGTTATGCACTGATTAAACTGAATTATTACTAGTATTAATCATTCTTCTGTCCTTCAAATGCAAACTCTTCTACTACTTTTATGAGCTATGGATGTAAAGAAGAAAATTTTTACAGACTTCTCCAGGATCAGTTTAGTCATAATAACCTCCAAGTACTGTTTGCTTTTTAAGCTGTCTGAAATAATCTCTGTTATACTCTGGAAAAATAATTGCATTAGGCAATATTGACACTTTAATTAAATTTACTTTCCCTGTAAGAGAGAAAAAATTATCCTCATCAGTGATTTAAGTCACTAAGGATTTGATTAGGTAGAGGCATACAACTGAGATCACATAATTGGTCCACTTCAGTAGTTAATTATTAAGTCAATGTATTTGGGCGAGGAGGTGTGGGGGGAGGGTGGCAGCATGAGGTGAGAAGAAAAAAAGAAAAGGAAAAGGACTTCAAGTCTTGGTAGCCTTCTACAGAAAGTGGAGTTTTGTTCTGTAAGTTTTTAACAGTGTCCAAACTAAAGCTGAAAATAAACTACATGCTGTTCCCAAAAATTCTGCAAAACAAGCATAAAATCAAGAATCCTGACCTCTGAGAAAGAGCTGCAGGGTATGTCTATAGAAATGAGGACAATAATATTTCTATAATTACGATACTACCACAGGTATCACTGTGGAGGTACTGGTTGTGTTCCCACTGAAATTCTGATAAACTTGTTTGCGTGTTAGGGAGCTGAGAACATAGTGATTGATGCTGTGTTGGTAAAATAGATATCTTTTACAAGGTCTCTCTTCATTCCATACATACTGCTCTAGCATGAAGTTTAAAAGCCTTATCTTATATGAGCCCAAAAAATAAGCTTGGCCAATCTCTGGGGTTTTTTTCTGCATAAATTACAAGAAGAGGAAGTTTACAGCAACTTTACATTTGCTCACCTTCATACAGCTATTAATTTAGATATTTCAGCCTTTATATCGTGTTGGCAAAAATGTGGCCTATGCCTTTGACAGAAAATACACCTGCTGGACAACTCTGAGTATGCTCTATGACACCAAATAACTATTTACCAGGAGACTTAAAAGACAAGTAGAAAATCTTCCAACTTAAAAAAAGCCAAAGATTTCTTTCACAACAACGTTCTTCTTACAAGCAAGTGACAATATTGGTGATTCTTTTGCCATTATTATAACTTACAGAGTAAAAGTAATTTATACTAATTTAAACTATATAATTTATACCAATGCATAGAGAGATGTCAGTGATTCTTTAAAAAACGTCTAAATAACATAGCTTCAAATAAGGTAAGAAGTAGCAGTATGTTATCTGCATCAACAATGCAGTGATGGAAGCAGCAGAAAACATTTGTGGTTTCCCAGGAAAAGAAACTTACGCATTGCATGGGTAGGATCAAAATCTAAACTGAATTCCTAGTGTTCCTGTCTACCAAATTAATAGGATTTTCAAGATAAGTTTTATCATTTACCATCACAGGAAAGAAAGAAAAATCATCACAGGAGCATGATCATTCCCTCACTGCTTCCTTCCTTAATACCAATAATAGTCTATCATTATATTCAATATACAGTAACTCGAACATCACTTGCCTTTTTTGCTGTCACATTCCTTCATTTTAAACACCCTCCCTGACACCTGACCTACTTGGTAGGTCAATTGTTCTGCTTCTCAGGCACAACACACTCGATGCAGAAAACCTTCCTGTCTTAGAACTTTGAAGAGACTGCTTCAGATTGATACATACTCAAGTACAATTTGGTCTCTACAATCTCATAATTGCCATTACAGATAAGTCAGTGGCCTTCAAGACATGCAGAATTTGATGTATACTCCCTTTTGAGGCAACTTTGCATCATTCTGAAAATGACAGTGAAAAGAATATTTCTCTGCCTACTTAAGTCAGAGGTATCAACATCTCATTAGTGATCAGCTAATTGTTATAAATGTGTATGTAATCATTTTTCATTTGAAAAAAATAAAGATATACCTTAATGACAGATTTCCTATTTTATATTTTATCCAAAAAGTGATTTTGGGGGGAAAATGCTACAATGATACAATCACCACTATAAGAAAATCGCAAGAGAAAAATACTTAAGTTTTACATTCTACTACTAACCTCCAAAGCTAAAAGTAGTATATTAGAAAGAAAAAATCAAACTTCTCCAAAGCTGACAATTGAAGAGCAGATGTTAGACTCTTCTGTGCAGTCATAAATTTTGAGATTAAAATAGAGCAATTTTAAATAGCATTTTTTCTACAGAAAGACGATATCTAGTGACTTAAATACCCAATCTTATGGAAGTAGGACGCCTGAAGTTTCTCCTGCTCAAGCAGCAGTACCATTTTATACAATTTCAGGGCCCTTCCTCTACAGATATTCAAACTTCTCTTGAACTCTTAATTTTACAGTTTTGCAAATAAGCATGCATGAGCAGAATTTAAACTTTGAACTCAGCTACGTCAGTCAAAACATTTTAACTGAAAAAGGAATATTCAATATGACAACAAAACAGACAACACAAATAATAGGCAGAGGGCTTAAAAATATGAAACAGAAAATAACAGAATTAAAAGAAAGTGAGAACATTTAAACTAATTTTGTGGAATACATATAAATGCATTCTTGCTGAAATTACTGATTATTACCCACTGGTTTTGGATCTCAAATATTTTAAAATATGCTAAAACCTCTGGGTTTTTAAAATACTTTTGTTGGTTGGTTTAAATGAAATTTTATGCCAACTGATATATTTGAATAGTCAGAGATTATCATACTGTTTGTGTGCCTGAATGTCATGGAATTAATAAGATTTCTATCTTGACTACTGAAACTTGTAATATTAAAATACGTGCAGTGCTTTAGGTGATAGAACGTTCCTATTACCATTGGGATCATAGGTAATTTTTCAGTGTGGGTGTATCAACTCCTGTGTATATTTAGATGTTGTATTGAAATTGCTAATATAATGGGTACACCATTTTTTTTTTCCCTACATGCTTCCACAATTCCTGTAGAGATACACTGTCTTAAAAGTCATAGAAGAGAACAGAATCATGGAATCATTTAGATTGGAAGAAAAAAACTTTACGCTTGAGTCCAACTGAAACCTAAAACTGCCAAGTCCACCACTAAACAATTCATGTAAGATTAATCCTCTTCAGTACGACAGCCAAATTATTTCTGAAAGAAAGTGCTTATAAGGACTTAATGAGCTTTAAACTCACATCTTTTGCTAATTAAGCTTAATTTTCTTGACACTCTCTGTGTATACATGCCTTCAGGGAACAAACTACTCTTTGACTTAAGTCTCCCAATGCAAATGTATGATCACAGGAAATGAAAAACAGCAACGTGAAAAAAACCGTAAACCACATTCTTTTTATTATTCTGTCAATAGAATCTATAAACTACTTTTTTAAAAGTCACATGCATTAATTTTTACTGAAGAGCTGCCATAACTGAACTACATGACTGAGATATACTGCGATCCTGGAACAGTAATCATACATGGTTTAAAGAATTGGAAAATGATTGAATAGTGACAAAGGAGACTATTTTCCCATAGACTGGTTTAATGTTTTGCATATTAACAAGTTTTATTTTCAATTCTTAGGTATGGTGACACATTAAGGTCCCATTGCTCAAGTAACAAGCACACAATCAAAACCTGTGCTGTAAGCACAAAGATTTAATTACCCCTAGAGTAGGTATGTGCACACACATAAACTGCACATATAGTATCTGCGTTACAAGACTCATTTCCAGTTTATAAACCTTTAAAGTTGCTGTACAATTAAATTTTTGCTGAGTCATAGTTTACTTTTTTTTTTTTTTTTTACTTTCAAGTACTTCTAATGAACTTTTTTTGGGAGGGGGAAATCAAAGTTTCATAGATCCACAGTACACTTTCAACCATGCAATCAGTCTTCTTTGCAATGTCTTTTTTGCTTCACTGAAAGAAAAGGCAGTTGGGTACAACTATCAAATTCTTCAAAATAATGACAAGAATCTCTTAGGAGGGACATAGTTAACTTCATTGAAAAAAATCATCAGGTTTAGCTTGACAAGATGCAAAAACATTCACTTACACAGCACCACACCAGCTAAGGCATCAAGAAAACACTCGAAGAATTTCCCAGAATCACTGTATTTAGAAACCCTCGCTTAATAACTTTTTCCTGGGATTGGAAGACTAATATTTAAAAGGACATATTACTAAAGGCAAACAGTTTGAAATAAATCATATTCCATCATATGAAATCCAGTTCATTATACAAAATTATTAAAATACTGTTTTCTCTACACCCTGCCAAAGAACAGCAACCATGCCCTTAGTTAGGAAGCTTAATGACTTTAAGATCAGAATGTATGCTGAAATACTACCACAAAAAGAACATAAAGCGGAATACTTTGTGTCAAAATAAATCAGTTACTAGAAAGAAACCATACATTACTCCAGTTCAGAAAAGGCTCTTGCAAAATCAGTCCTGTCATGTGTAGATTATCATTATGTATCTGTCAAGCTGATGATGTCTACACTGAATGAGCCCTAAGTATTTGCTCCATAAATTTGAATTTTGATTGACTTTATACTGGCCACCAACTCAGACACAGGTATCACTAAGTTGGATTGGACATGAGTAACTATTATGAGATGAAGAAAAAATAAAGATCACATTATTCCAAAAATAGTTCTTAGATTAACTGTCTTCATGCATTGGTGATTAGCAGAGTAAGTTAGAAATTCTTTTTCTGTCGAGATTCTGTACAAGGATTCATACATAATTAGATGTCTGTAACAAACTTTACCAGACAGTCTGTCAGAACTACATGGTGTAGAAACACAGAGTTATACTGCTACAAAGCAATTACCCTTGCATATATATCAGAAACCAAAGGAAGAAGCCAAGGAAGTGGCTTGGTAATAAAATTATATCTGGATGTCAAGATTTGCTGATGCCAGCTCTTAAAATTTCTATTAGAAGTGCAACAATTAAACTGCTGAGAAGCAATTACTACAACAGTGGAAGAAAATGCCACTGCTCTTGAGGTCAAAGAAATAACATTAAAAAATCACTACCTCACTAGTTAAAATACAGAATTTCTTATTCCCACCTAGTTAATGAATCAAAATTACCCATCTGGTTGTTCTGTCTTCAACACAATCACCTAATGTGCACAGGCACTTTTCACATTTGTGTAGATCTTCACACAAGAGAAGTAAAAAATAACCAGGAATAAACTCTTGAGAGACAACGATGTGTGGCGGCGAGAAAGAGTGCAAACAAGAAAAAACAAATCACACATGGAAAGCTAAGCAAAAAATAAAACAAGTTATATAGAAAAATAAAACAAGAAAACAACAGGTGGAGATGTGCTGAAAACAGAAGATAAACCAGAACACTACACATGTTCTTGCCTCCTCCACAGAAACAACATTGGTAAGTGCTGGACTAATTACTCTGATGTCATGAAGGAGAGCACTAACTTCTTTTGTGACCATGTTTCATGCAGTTGTAACATATTACAACTCCAAAGGAAAATTAAACATTCAGGTCATCAGAACAAACCACTAGTTTTAGCTGAGAGTCTAAGTGTGAATTGCATATAAACACACTGTTCCTTTCCTTTCTTCCTGTGTATATACATGAAGTGCCTCTCATCTTACCCAATAATCATTATTTACTTTATGTGTATTTTTTTCAGCTTATAATAACTTCAAGGAAAAAAGGGACCAGTGGGATGACAAGGTCTTGCTCAAAAGGCAAATTTTTTTTGATTGTCATTCTGTTCAGTATAGAAAAGTAATGAAAATAAACCCTGAATGTTTCTTTTTTTTCTGAAGTATACAACACTTTCTCTACCATACCCCCCAATTAGCTATTAAAAAAGCTCTGCGATGCAGCAGCACTGTAATTTAGAATTTTTCAAGTGCCAGTATTTTTAAAGAGAGCTAACATTACTAGGGGGAAAATATAGTAATAATAAACCACTCAATTTTTATACATCCATCAGCCTCAAAGCAATTTCACAACCAAGGCCACTGCTGTTATCTCCAGTTTGCACACAGGAAGCAGGACTGAAAGGAGCAGCCTTGTGGGACACACTCACAGGCCACACAGAGCAAAGAGCAGATTCCACATTCTCTAGGAATGCCAGACTGGAATTATTACTCAACACTTAAACACTAGTTAAGTACTCAACATAAGACTAACTATAGGAAATACATGATGGTTAGAACAAAAAATTATGTCCTTGCCAGATGAATTCTGGAAAAGACATAAGCAGCAGATTGTGTTGCTACTTGCTACAGGCCTTTTTAAAATGCCTGTCCCCGTTTTTCCTATAAACCCCCATTTAAGTATTGCAAGGTTGCAATTAGTCTCCCTTGAGTCTCTTCCAGGTTAAGCAATCCCTAACTTTCTGTGTTATTACATCACTGTCTTTGCAGTATTCACAGCCTGCAGAAATTTGTACAGATATAGCTTGAGGGAAGGAAACTGAAATTAACTACTGTTAAGAGTCTAAGCAGCCTCTTAGATATTTTCTGAAGGACTGTGTTCAACACGGTCACTCCTGTGTGAATTGAGATTTCTAATAATTTATTATTATTATTAAACCCATGAAAATCAGAAATATATATTAATTACAAAGTTAAGATCTTGACTCTTCTTTAATCTAATAAATGGGATTATAAAGTCACTTTGTTGAAGGATAAGACATCTAACATCTATTAAATACCCCATAAATCTAGATCAGAATAATGCAGTAATCAAAACATATAGCTGAAAAGTGATCTTTGTGGAAATTTCCCACAAAGCCTTGAACTACATACCCTGTCTATGTCAAACTTCTGAACTGTGTAGCTCCTATATTTATGTTGCATATATAAATATAACCTATAGCTATACATATGTTGTTTTCATAGGACATGAAAATAATTGTCTAATTTCTTTCTCCCACAGATATGCACAGCTTTTACTCATCACTTCAATACACAGTTCTTTCGAAATGGCATCCTTTGAGGTCCTATAACTTTACAATGCAAATTAATTTCCCTGGCCTATTTCCTTTTGCATGTGTTCCAAAATGTTTTCAATTCTTCTATATCTTCAGCTAAGCAGCTCTAAAATGATGAAAGTAATTTACAGATATGCTGAATGGTTCTGTATAACAATAGGAGAGCTGCACAGCTGCATCAAAAAACCTTTGCTTTCATCAGGAACATTCTATTTCCATTAAATATGCTCTCTACTTCCTACCTCAAGATCTCTTTAACCATTTTCATGTTTGCATGATCCCTGAATCTACTTTCACTTACAAATTTTAATTAGATGGTGCTTGTCCACCTCACCTAAGTCATCCATTTTACTGAACACTTTAATTATTTTCTGCAGATTCATTTGAGTTAGTTCTCCCGTACATTACCCCTCTTATATTAAAGAAAAAGGAAAGAAAATAAAATGTATCTGTCACACTATGTAAAATAGGAAAATGAATATATTCAAAATGTATGTTGACTGGGAGTACACTGTTGCAACCAGGGGTCTGTCTAAAGCTTTTGCAATTAGAATTTTGCCCTTTAAGACGGAATTTTGTTTTGTTTACAATGGCATCAGTTGTAATTATGCATTTTAAGGAGTTTTGACCTGAGCATCACTGTTCCTTGTGAGAAAATGTATAATCCCATGGATGTATTTTTGGTACACGGAAATCTGAATGTGAGTGCTCAAATAATGCAAAGTTCACTTACTTTGTCATGTTTCTATCCATGTCAGTGCCATAAATCATACATATAAACTTATGCTGGCTGATACCTGTGACATGGCTGTAGTCAAATACACTAATGACTACCTGAAAGTAGTTATGATACTTACATTGGTAAGGTGGATGACTCCTTTTGACGTAACAGAGCAGCCCATGAAACCAACATACTGCAGCTCAGGGCAATGTTCAGCAAAAGCTTTCACTGACTGATCTGTCACCTACAGAAAAGATAAACAGGCAACAGTTGAATAGGTGATATGAGCACTTAATATAGTTAAGCAATTTCTAGGTAGCATTGGCAAGCTGCTCATTTAGACTTTTAGTATTATTATCGCCACCACCATTATTTATTTCAAGAGTGCGAGAGAAAACACTGGGTATGCACAGGAATGGATATATACACATGAAAATCAGGAACAAAAAAATTTTTTGACAGAAGGAGGAGAAAAAAGAAACACAAGGCAAGAAACAATGATAGCCACAAATTTAAACCTTATTGTCATCCTATTTATGTGCAAATAACCCAAGAGACAACTCTATCCACTATTTTCATAAACTATACATAAAAATGAAAATACTAACAAATTTGTTATTGTCATCCTGTAGACTCTTTCTATACCCACCATTGACTCTGCAAACAATTTGAATTGTGTGCTATCTTAAGTTTATATTCCTTTTCTTATATTCCTTTTTTATTAAAACACAGCAATTGAAGATTTTAACTTGAAGGTAATATTACATCTGTTTCTCGCATGAGACTTTGTAATCTCACGGCAATATACCACTGTGTCAGTTATCAGCCAAACGGAGATGTTACCCAGTTTATTATTGAGATTTATTTATTTATACAACTATTTTTCATCTATAATTAAGTTTGTCTAGTAAAATTTCATAACTATAAAACACAATCTATTGTATAAATGCAGTGCTTTGTAAGCAGACTAAATGATCAAAAGGAATTTTGTGAAGAATGTCACACTGACATAGGTACACTTATGACACCTACATACCTTCCTTTAAACAAGTGAGGTTTGTTTGTTTTGTTTTTTTTTTCTCTGAGAAGTATATATTCCCAGTGAAAATGGCAGTAACGAAAATCTATATATTGATGGTGGGACAAAGCCTGTGTTTTCCAGCCCTACTGCTCAGGAACGTCTCACCGTGTCTGGAATGCTGAGAACATTAAGAATTTCTAAGGATGTCTTTCCTCCTGTTACCACAGAAGCCAAAAGCAAAACAAGATTTGAAATATCGAGTGCACAACTGAGCCTCAGGTGAATACCTACAGGAACACTATTCCTGCTGTGCTGTGGATCACCATTACCCAGGGCACTCACTTGCCCAACACGTCACTTTCCTGCACCCTGGCCGCGTTCGGTGACCTTGGTGAGGACTCTGGAAAAACAACTTTCAGAAAGATAACCCAGAGATATGAGTTTATAGGCACACCACCACATAAAAGCTGTATTGCTTTGGGGTTACTGAATATTGTTATAGACCTAGTGCAGTTTTCTCAAAGCAACAATTTCTCAGCAAGAAAAGAGTTTTATTGCTGCACATCTGCCAAATAAAAGGCAAGCCTTCTAGAACTGTGTATTTAGAACCTGATTAAACTGAAAACAAGCCAAAAGGAAAGGAAAAAGGTTTAGCTGAATAGATTCAATCACAAATGGGGTATCTGCAGAGGCCCATGTCTCAGGTTTGTCTGCTTGAACAAAAGCAAACCAGTGTAGTGAGAAATTTCGTCTTTGATTTGATCTGGCACAGCCTTACATTTTTATTTTTGCACGCTCCTCTAAGCTAAGGAATACCAACACCAACTATTACACTTTTTAAAGATCCTGATCACCAAAAATCTGTGACAAATACTATCACAAGTCAAAGACTTAAAGATTTGCAGTATGTATGATGCTGACAGCACCAAACCAGGAATGGGAAAAAAAAAGTTTATCTCCTCTAGAAAATAACTTAAACCCCCTGATTCAGGTAACGATCTTAGAGAAGGATTCTGTTACAATCTTAGTCTACTCTCCTTACAGAAGATTCAAGTGTAATTCTCTGTTGTACATAGGTTTTGCTCACCTATCAAGGAAATGTAGTAGTGAAATATCAATAACATAAATGTCTAATATCACAAATTCATTACAGTTCTTAAAACTTCAATCTACAAATAATTTCTTACTTATAGCTAACATTCAGGTGCATGAAGAATTTGGAAAAAATGACGTTTTGAAGGAAAATAATAAAATTCGTATGTCTTAAAATATTTTCTTTTCATACTATAACATTTTCTGTGATCTAAACAAAATCTGTGGAAAAAATAGTTTTAATGAAAATTAGTAACAGTAGATTATGACCATATATATTAGTTTACAGATTAGCAGTGAACCTTTTCAGTGCTTGTTAGATATGCAGCACCTATCTAATCAGCAAAAGATTCTTCATTACGTTTGTATGCCAGACAAGCCTCATGATTTTCCAGTCAAAAGAAGTGTGACATTACCTGATTATGCTTTGCAATTACTGTGGTAGCTCAGACATGTATTTTGCTACTGCTAATAACAATTTGTTCTTAAATCTTGACTTATAAATAAAATAGCAGTGTTTCTGTCTTTAAGCTCAGTTCACAGATCCTGTCTTTTGCTGTCAGGCAACAAAACTCCACTACCTGCAGAAGATTACTTCAACTTTTATTGTAAAACACTGTAAAAATTGTTTCAATCAGCATTTTAACTTCCCATCAGCATTCTTGGTTATACTAGTATCTAGGAATTCATTACTTCTTTTTCAGACCTTATGTCATTAAGAGTAATTGATTTTTTAATAACATACTTCTCATTCAGACAGCCTGTAATGAAGGCCACTTGGTATTCTGTTTGGTTAAACACTTTTAATATGACTCCACTCTCCTGTGATTGTATTAGCTGAGAAGGAATATATGTATATATAATTTTATATATACATATACACACACACTTGCAATTTCACTACAACAGCTTCTTCTTAGAGGAATATGAGAGACTGTGCATGGAAGTATCAGACCAAAACACCTGTAAAATCTAAGTATCTGCTAAAAGGTTAAAAGCTAAGATTTATATTAGGTCTTCTTGTTCTTTTTGCAGGGTTTGGAGAACACAAGAACATGTAGTAATTTAGAATTTATTTAAAACTGATGTGTAGAATGGTAGTCAAGTAAAATTGTCCAGTCTTCAGTTAAAATAATAATTAAATCGTATATCTCCTTATCTATGTATGCTTCAAAACCATAATAATACAAAGTTTGCCTACAAAAGTTTGTTGGTTTTTGGTTTTGTTTTTTTTTTTTTTTTTTATGAGATCTATTTGAATTAAGGAGAAAAAAAGGTCGCTAAGCTTCAGCCAGATCTGAAAGGGTCATCAGACATTGGAATGGGCTGCCCGGGGAGGTGATGGAATCCCTGTCCCTGAAGGTGTTTAGGGGAAGCCTGGATGTGGTACTCTGTGCCATGGACTGGTTGACAACATGTTCAGTCAAAGGCTGGACTCAGTGAATCCAGAAGTTTTTACAACCTAATTGATTCTGTGTTTCTGTGAAGCAGCAGCAACAAAGTTAAATTTAAGTTCAAGGATGCTTCTAAGACTGAAAACAACTATTTTTCTGCTTTTTTCTATTTCATCATCTGTAGTGCCGAGCACAGATGGTTTCAATACTGACTTAAGCTTTTGTATTTAGCTCCAACATGCAGACCAGGCCACTACTACTATCAGAAGTAGGTGCCAGAAATAGTAACCCCTTTTACTGTATGAACGTGTTTTACACTTGCAAGAGATGGTCTATTCAGCAGAATAAAAGAAAAATAAGAGAGTGACAACAAAAAATGCATGGAAAAATAGCAGTGATATATATGCAATGATTATGCACATTAACACTGCCTCTTTGTCATGCAATATGTAGTTGTATGTTACATCTTCACTACTCAAGGGATACAACAGGAACGTTAAACATATATTTTAAATATGGCTTCTGTAAACTAACCATTTTTTAAAAACTGACATTCTGATGCATTATATAAACAGATTAGACTACCATAATCTAAAACTAGATTGCCATAAAAAATAAACTGCAGTTCTACAGAAATGACCCTTGTCAACAAAGACAGAAATTCACACACAATTCTATTAAAGATCACATACTGTTCTTCCAAGAATCTTTAGTAATTGGATTGTCTAGTCGACCTTCATTGACTTTCATTCATCCTGTCTTGCTTCATGTTAGTCTTGCTTTGAAAAAGTAATATAGGATGATGAGGACAGATTTATAAGTTATGCACTAAAGCATTGTGAATGGGAAATACACTGGTCTGGAACTAATGGCACAGATTTTGCTCCTATCAAAAAGATCTATGATAACTGAGATATGATTTAATCATTTTCTTTTTATGTATTGCAGCCTATTATACATGAATTCTAGCTCTGCATTGTTTTACAGAAATTCAATATTTTGCCTACCCTGAATTAGGTTCTGTAAGTATTAGTTTATTTTACATTCTCTTCAATAAATGAAAGTGCAAAAAGGAACAAGCAGAGATGATAATTCAAAAAGAAAGACTGAGGTACAACAATAAAAGCCACTCAAATTCCAACTAAAAAGCCTCATAATTAAATAAACACCTACAGAAGCTCAAAAAGAACTAACTGAAAAAAGAGATAAGAATATAAAAAGCAACTGGCAGAACAAACATCATGTTCTGTTATTTAATCAGGTGCACTGCACTGTAAGTAGATTTTAATATGCATTTTTTTCCATGCAATATACATAAAAGTTTGAAAAATACATAAAATATTCCTCAGAAGAATAAACTCTAATAAAGTAAAACACGTTTCCATGTAAATAAAGAGTCAGTCATGAAGGTAACATGCAAGTATTCACTAAAGAAGGCAATACTAACGGCAGAAGAAAACCCTTTTCTCCCAGTTCCTTGTTCCATAAATCTTTTCTCCGTCTTGCTCAGATGCCAGCTTAAGCAAACTTTACTAAAATTCAATTTTATGTTTGAAAAGAGGTTAAGTTTGCAAAAAGTTCATCTGCTAATTCAGTCCTGGAACTTTCTTGCCTTACCTGAGTATTATTTATTATCTGCTACAGATTAAGGATGCCATGCCACCCACTAAGAAACCTGCCCCACAAGAAGCATGTGGCTACACCCTCCAATGCTGTGTTCAATGGACCACATACTCAACCTGCACCTTCCCTGGGCTGTTTTCCCTGAAATCCTTGTGGGCCATAACCTACCATAACATAAAGCTAGGCTAAACTCGGGTACAGTTTTGGTTTAATTCTTTTTCACCAAGACTTCTGGGATACATTTATTTCACAAGGTGCAGGCAAACCAGGCAGAGCAAAAGCATTTATCAGGGACTAATTCAGCTCACCAGGTTACAGGTGTGCTCAGTGAAAAGCACAATTATGCAATACACACAAAAAAAAAGAAACAAAACAAAAAGATTGTTCATATAAAGAAACATCTATCTACTGCAGGGCAGTCAGGCTACCACTGTTCTATCAGCAGGGAAGAAATTAAATACCATTACATAAACAAAAAAAAAAAAAAAAAAATAGCAAAACACAGAAATGAAATAGTTTTGAGAGAAAATGTTTGACTACAGGTGTGTGCTTACATAGATACTTCCTACTAAGCTTAAAATTTGCCTTACTATCTCTGTACTAAAATTATCAGATGAACCCTCTTTCCCACAAAGGGAAAGATGACCTTGCCTCTCTTTTGACTAACACTTTTAAAACCCCTTTTTAACAGAGTGTTAAAACAAAGATCACAGTATTACAGTAGAATACTATCAAATTTTACACTGTTAAACTAAAGCATACACTTTAAAATATTTAAGATTACACATACCTTCTTAGTCCAATGAGTAGTAAATCACAAGCAAATTCTGTTTTAATATAACCACATTTAAATTCAAGTACAAATTCAATTTCATTTTTAAATTAACTTCCACAGGAGGCTGCAATACTCAAGGTATCTACTTACAGATTTAATCCTAAGGTTCCACCAAAAACCAGGGCACTTATTAGCATCTGTTCCTAACCTCATTTTATTAATATAATTTATTAGGAATACATTATACTATTAGATTGACCATGAATGTAAACTCATTTTAAATTAATGGGAATTTGGCACAAACTTATCTTACAAACACACACAAATAAAGATTGATATATACAAATAAAGGGCTCTTTTGCGGTACCTCTGTCAAAAAACAAAAGGCAGAAATGGTGAAAAATGAAGTTTATGTTTCAAAGATTTATTTGAAACTTAAACTGGAAAGGACTTTCCCTATTCAACTGCAGTGATACACTGCCTGCTTTCCACAAGAATCAACTTAAATTATATTTGTCATAAAAGCTGTGACAAAGTAATTATTATTGGCAAACATGCATTTAATTCATGACCCCATACTGCAATTACAGAACACTGACAAAAATAAGGCATGGATAATCTGTCATCACGCTCAAGTTCTTAGGACACCCAAATTTCATTAGTGAACAGCGCAAGGCAAGGCTCATCTTAACTAAATGCCACAATATATTTCTTCACCTTCAGTTAATGTAACCATTTGCTTAATCAAAACAGAAATTCAACAACTTCCTGCTTTAACTTGCAGTAGTACTATCAATTTCCATCAACACCCAAAAGAAAAATAAAAATATTTCTATTCCTTCATCTTTGAAGGAAATCTTTAAAGAAAAGAAAATTATGTCCATTTTTAAATATATACTTATAAAGATTCAGTTAGATTTTCAATCTTTACAATCTCAGTTTACAAGGCTTGAGTGCTTTCTTTTCATTAGAAAAAATAATCTTCATTACAAAACAAATGCGCAGTCTTTCATAAAATAAAACACTGCTGCTTACTGATGTCTGCAAAACGTGTTTCATTATGAACTGAAAGTGATGAAATAATCCATCAACATAAGTGAGTTTTTACAAATGAAGAAAAACCAAAAATTCTTCCAAATTATTTTAAGATCAACTTAGTTTTTAAATGCCCTGTGCACCCCTGCTGCCTCACACCTCGTGAGAATACACTTGCTCTGAGGTATTGTGTAGCACTATGCTACCCCAGCCTCACAGCTGCCTGGAGGAGAAGAGTGAAGAGGATTGAGTTGCTATCCTTGCCGTCATCCTTATGCATCCCTCCAGATGTTAGTATCACTATCTGCCCATGATACAAGAGGAAAAGACAGACAAGAGTGTAAGGACTAAAGAGTTGAAAGGAGCATTTAATGTTATGTTTGCCAGCTGGCCTCATCATCTACATTATGATAACATACACTACTTTAACATACCCTAAGTATGAAAACAATCCAAATGATTTTGAGTATACACAATTCAATACTCAAGGAAATAATAATTTTGTAAGGTACCCTTTTAGGATGCATGTGGATTTACAAAGTTTCTCCCTGGGTTTTAAGAGGATTGAACAACTGGCTATAAAGACCAATGTTCCTGTTTTGTCTAGGTAATAGTGAAAGCCTATACAAATCCTTCCTAATTACTCCAACATAACTTTTAGATGTAGAACTCTAAGTACCTCTGTAAGAGGCTGTACAAAGTATTCCTTCCATTTCTGTGGCACAGACTATCACTCCTTAATCTTATTCTCCTTTCGTTATTGATGACACAAATCATCAAAAGATGACTTGTTCTTCTTTTTTTAGTCTATTTTATCCCCCAAATTATTTAGTACTAAACAAAACAACACCTTTGGAACATATTCAGCTTGAAATAATAAATAACTGTAGATAACCACTATCTTCAAACTGGTTTAAATATCTGGCTTAGAAAACAAATCTAAATTCTCAATATGAATTATGTCTGATTCCCATTATCTCACAATTTGATTAAGCACAGTTTACGTGCCTTTCTATTGAAATAGACTATCAACACACCCTAACTTTTTTTGTTGCAAAATGCAAATGAAATTGTAAAAACAATTCATTATCTTATAAAATACTGACCTCCTACCAAAAGAGAAAATTTGTTATCAAAATGCATTTACTCCGGACTTGGAAAGCACTGCTTCCAAAACTAAACATTTTTCACCAAACAGCATGTATACATAGCCTAATAGCCACCAAAATGTCAGGAAAATTAAAATAAAGAATTAAAATAAAAAAGAGAGTACCAGTGCATTATAAATTCTGTAACAAGAGTCACACATCAGGAATTCTGTATATTTGCAAATGGTTACAGGAAAACTGAATGTTTCTCAGCATATTTTTTAAGCAGAAGAATGCATGGTAATTTCTAAAAATTAAAAATAATATCTTATCCCTCTTTGCTATTCATAACACTGAATCAAAAAGACTAATGTGTCCACATGCTAACAAATACATAGTTTAATTTAATATCATTCTGAATACAAAGGAAGAAAAAAATTTCCATGTAATCGCAAAGTAGGTCCATGGTTCAGCGGTCTTGCAGCTTAGTATTTTCTCCTTGTGTAAGAAGTGTATGAATAAAATATTCATCCTCTCTGGGACAGAAGATGACTTTGCATTATCTTCACTTTTAAAGCTCCCAGAGCTATACAAGTATATTTCCTATTCTGTACCAAGAGTAGAAAAAAACAACATGAACTCCCAGTTTATTCAACAGCTTTACTGTTCACCCTAATAGAATAATCTCTTTCCCACCTAAAATCTTTTAGAAATTAATTAACTTTTATTTTTGCTTCATCTGTGCAATTTGATCTTATACGTTTCCATTAAATTCATTTACTCTGGCAAATATATCTGTTTACCACAATTTCAAGGCTTTTAAAGGGCCTGAAAGATTATTTTACAGTATACATTCATGTAACAACTGTTTTATGCTGATACTGTTTCCCTTCTAAAATGGCCTCACAAGAGCATGCCTAATGTTCACCAAATAGTGGAGGTTTTGGTCACGAAAACAATAAAATACTTTTATGTCTACTTCCTTTTGGTTTACTCCAAGAACATTGTCCTTTTCACAAATTAAACCATGTTTCATTTGCCTCATTACTCTGATTACCTTCTGAAAGCATCCTAGATACCTAAATAAACCCTTTAATTTCCCTGGTCAAGTATCTGAAAAATCCATGTTCCTTTCATTAAAAACACCACCTCCGTAGCATAAGCCTGTTTTGTTGTCACAGCCCTCTCACAGGCAAATTCAATCCGACATTCTCTCAATAATTTTATTTCATGTGAATAACTTAAATACCAACTTAGACAACCCTGTCATTGCTATCATTCAATACCAACTCAGAGCTAATTGTTTCTGACAGATTTGCACAAATTAAAGCTTTTGTTGATTACAAAGAAACAGAACAGTATGAAGGTACTCTAACTGTCCCTTTACCCAAAATTACTACATGTATCATAGCAGTGTGGTGTGCTACAGGAATAAATATTTTTCACATTCTTACTAGGTCTAAAAAAGCTTCCTCAGTGAAACACAGTGATTAAAAAAACTAATAAAAAAAAGTGAAGTAAGCCAAAACACTAATAGAAAGAGTGATATATCTATGACCAGATCCCTTCATGTACCCAACACAAGCACATTCCTAGTATGCAATTCATTAAATAATAAAGGTTTGTGACACCTACATAGCATTAATATATATGACAGTGGTAACAGAGCCTGTTGTAACCCGAGGCTAACACACACACACACAAAGACAGCAAATACCTTGTACTTAGGCCTACAGAACCACCATAAATTTTAAGAGGATAAACAGGTTATATGCCTTGGTATGAAATTTAGGAGTTAGTAAATATGGCTGAAAAAGTAATCTTATCATCGAATGGTTTGGGTTGGAAGGGACTTCAAGATCGCTTACAACTCTCCTGCCAGGGTCAGGTACACCCTGCCCTAGACCTGGTCGCACAGGGCCCCATCCAACCTGACCGTGAACATATCCAGGGGTGGGGCATCCACAGCTTCCCTGGGCAGACTGTGCCTGTGTCTCACCACTCTCACAGCAAAGAATTTCTTCTTAATATCTGATCTAAACCTACTTTCAGTTTGATTTCATTTCCCCTTGCCCTATCACTCTATGCTCTTCTGAATAGTCCCTCGATCTTTCCTGTGGGGTCCCTCCAGAGGCTGGAAGGCCACAATTACATCACCCTAAGAACCTTTTCTCCAGGCTGAACAATCCCAATTCTCTCAGCCTTTCCTCATAGCAGAGTTGCTCCATCCCTCTGATCATCTTGGTGTCCCTCCTCTGGACTCTCTCCAACAGCTCCATGTCCTTCCTGTGCTGGGACCCCAGAGCTGGAGGCAGCTCTGCAGGTGGGGTCTCACCAGAGCGGGGCAGAGGGGCAGAATCCCCTCCCTCCCCTGCTGCCCACGGGGCTTTGGATGCAGCCCAGGACACACTTGGCTCTCTGGGCTGGCAGTGCCCATGGCTGGCTCATGTCCAGCTCTCACCCACAGCACCCCAAGCCCTTCTGGGCAGGGCTGCTCTCCATCTGTTCGTCCCCAGCCTGGGCTGGCACTGGGGGTTGCCCTGACCCAGGGGCAGCACCAGCACTTGGCCTTGTTAAACCTCGTGAGATTCCCAGGGGTCACTTCTGGAGCTTGTCCAGTCCCTCTGGATGGTATCCCACCCAACAAGAGTTGTCAGCTGCACCACTCAGCTTGGTGTCATCTCACACCTTGCTGAGGGTACACTCGATCCTTCACCTGTGTCATTGATGAAGATATTAAATAATACTTGTCCCAGTACAGACCCCTGAGGGACACCACTTGTTACCAATGCCCATTGGGAATCTGAGCCATTGTGACAGGGTGTTCCACCTCCAACTCTCATCCACAAAGCTGATGCATAGATAGCCCAGGCAGAGACAATGACCCTGCAAGAGATTATCTCTTGGTGCCTGAGAGCCTGAATCCTGACCAAGGAATCAACATCTTGGTACGGCAAAACCAGGTGTGGAAAGAGATGAAAAGAATAAGTAAGTGATTGAAAGACACACTTTTACACTATAAAAAACACACGAACTATCACAGAGGCACAGGTTTCCTGCACGTACTCTGAAGCATGGAGGAGCCTCTCCCCAGGTCTGGACGCAGGCCTGTGGTTCCTTCCTCGAGGATTGAGTGAAAGGATCCTAATGTATGCTGCAGCGCCAAATTGGAGTTGGTAAGATATATTGGTTTCCTAAATTGTATTGCTTCTTCACTAGCTGTAACAATAGGTACCTCAATTCGCTCTGTGTTATCTACTAGTAGGTTTTTCTTTTTTTTTTTTTGTTTTTATTTTGTTTAATTTTGTTTCTATTTCATTTTGTGTAGTATATAGTTTGTTTAGCTCCTTACCTTATTCTTTTCGTGTGTCTAATAAACAGTAATTCATTTTATATTAGACCTAATCGGCCCATTATTAAAGAACTTGCGAACGGGACTGGGTTTTGGGGTGCGGGCACCCCAATAGAAGTTGCTGCCTGCTGCCGAAGGCCTAGGCAAAAGGCAAATTTAACTCAACCCCTGTCTCCATTTCGTAACAGCCATTCATCACTACCCTCTGGATGAGGCATTCATCATCAAATCCACTCATCAAATCCATCCCTCTCCAATTTATAGAGAAGGATGTTGTAGGGAACTGTGTCAAAGGCTTTACAGAAGTCCAGATACATAACATCTGTAACCCTTTCCCTGTCCACTGGGGTAGTCATTCCAACACAAAAGGTCACTGGCTTGGTTATTTTAAAATAATGTGAGCATTTTCCGTTATAAAGTTAATACATTTGAAACAGTAGTAGAACTAGAAAATTACACAATTCCTGTTCAAATCTCTTCTTCAAGCTTCATGGATACCATGCAATTTTAATGAGTGGGGAAACTCATGTAGCAGTTGAAAATATAAAGAAATATATACACACAGTTCATGTAAGGTGATGTATACACAAGTACATTCTATACCATAAACCACAGAAGAGATATTTTAGGAATTGCATCTCTTTTTTAGGCAACTAACCTTATTTTATTTTTCAGGTTTCATACTAGCCATGCACAATGGAAGTACATTACGACATCATGAACCTGATATTATCAGCTGCAATATTTATCTAGGTTTGACACCAGCAATTATGTAGATTGTTACTGCAGAAACTGAAAGTTGGTACAAATACCAAAAAGCTTTCTGACAAGCCAGCCTCTAGATAGACCCATCCACAGTTCACAGATTTCTCTCCTCCTCTTTCACAAGCATGGAAGGACAAGATTTCCCCAAATCTTTCACCATAGACCACAGGTGTAAAATTTTGCCTGCCCATAGCACTAACACAAATTTAATAGAAGGAACTGTTTTCTGATTATGTGGAGTCTAGTTGAATCATATGGTCACCATATGTTACAAATGATAGGATAAATACCCATGTTAAGGCAGGGGGAAGCAAAACGTCTTAAGCTGCAAATTATGCTCTTCAAAATGAAGCACAGGCTTCTTAATCACCAATAGGTCTCCTATGCCACACAGGAAACGGGAGAAGAAATAAAACGAGCTAATTTCCTGCATATTATAATACATACAAATTAACATGGAGACAGAAGAACCATGACTACAACTGCATAGGTCAAAGAAAGTAATAACCATAATTAAAATGTTTATTATACTTCAGCAACTTTACTACATAAGAAGAAGAGGGAGGAAGTATTTTATTGAAAAACACTAAGTTACTTGATGAAATATCTAAAAGACAGCATTTTAAAGCTAAGATCACAAAATAGTGATCACAAATCATTTAATGGACATTACCATTCACTGGGATACCACAAGAGCTTCTAAACAGTTATATCTTGCTCAATTAACTTTACATATTAGCCTTTCTGGGCAACATACATTATTTAATGTGAGCCATTATTTACAAAATGAATAAGAAAACAAAACACAGAATGTCACTCAAATTTCAGATACAAATATAGGTTTTGGATGAAATTATTTCAATTCTTCTCTTAGGTAGGACAGAGAATTTAAAATCAGCCTTGCAGACTGACTTTTGATGTTATTAGCTGTTGAAACAAAATTATATTCCCCCTATGAGAAATCCTTCTAAAAAGAAAAAAGAATAAAAACATGCTGGAAAAAAATTTCATATAGTATAGGTAATGAACATGATATTATACCTTTATTACTGGCTAACAGAAAAGCTAGTAGGTATTTAGTAGCCTTGTTTATTCTTCCTGTTCCAAGTACTAGAAGTATTCAAGTTTAATGAACAAAAAATATATAATATTCCATACTATTCTAGCATACAAAACACAAATAAAGTCAGAATCCAAATCCTAACTGGAAGAGATATTTTCTGAAAGCACCTGTGGAAAGAATCACAAGTTCAGACACACTTGGGAAGCGTAATATGAGCTTACAATGAGGGAAAGTGAGAAATATTGCACAGCAGCGGAAATGGTTTCGATTTGATTTATATATGATCTTCACACACCACAGCCCCCACTAAACAGAAATACTTGATAATAAGAAGCAATATGAAGGGCTTTTTCCTTCACAAATTTTTTTCCTTAGTAAACTGTATGCATTACCATTAACTTGATTTAAAGTAAACCTCTGTTACATAAGTCTGATCAACAGGACACTGACATATTCTATCAATCTGATGCAGAATCAGCTTTAAGGCATGAATTAAGTTAAAAACCTGAAATGCATCAGACATGATGAAATGACTGATAGGAAGAGGATGTGATTTAATACAGTTCTCTGATTTACACTTGTATGTAATACGATTGTTTACACACCTTCTGATCTACTCAGCACTGCAGCCCATGGACATTCAGGCTACTCAGCACAGGCACTGCTGGAACAGATTGGACATCAAGATTCTCTTCACAGCAGCTTTAGAGTCTTGTCCCTACAGTTACGAATTGGTGCAGAGTTCTACATGAAATTTCATGGTAGGAAGTAAACATCCTGTGAGAATTATTACATGAATGGGACTGGCCTACAATGAAAAGTTGCAGGAAAATTAGTCATTAAAATGGTAATTTTCTGCATTCACTACTATAATTGACTACTTCATTACAATCACAGTTTGAAATCAGCAATAACTGGTAGGAGCAACCTCCAAACACAGCAACAATAAAGAAAAAAACCCATAAAGCTGCTGAAATAGAACCTTAATATGCATGTGCGCAAAGACTCAGATCCAAGTAACACACTTTGGTGGGAAAAAAAAAAAAAACCTGAAATTGCATAGATACATATAAACATCCTTGCATATACTTCAGCAGAAACTTAATTTATGGATTTTAGCAAACACTCACCTCTCTAGCCCAGAAAAAAAAACAAACCAAGTGGAAGTTCTTCACAATCTATACTTTATTCCTTACACATCTTTCTTTGTTTGGCTGCAGATGATACACTAATCTGTCTGGTGACAAGAATTTAAAACATTAAGATAGAAACTAAGGTGTAATTTGTTTTTAATGCTTGCACTACAAAACACCAACAAAAAACCCAAACTAAACAAGAAAACAACGCAACTTTTGCTTTGTCCTAATCACAATAGCAAGGAAAATCAATTACCTCAGGAAGACACTAAAGAAAAGGTGTTTATAGCTGGTAACAGACAAACTACTCAAATTCTTCATAACAAACATTTCTATGAGGCGAGTATTTTTTTAACAGACCGTTCAGCAAGTAGATTGTTAGAACACAAAAGTAGATGGATTTTTTCTTGTGCTTTATTTGTTCCAATAATATGTAAAGCAATCTTGTTTTTTTTTTTCTTTTCTGAAAGATGGGCATCCAATGAAATTCTTGGTGTTCTTTGGTAAGAAAATCATACGTACATTAGCATACTTGGTTGGCATAATCTACATTGTTAGTTTTGATCTGTTAGAGTTAAGTCTGAAGAGGCTGACTGGATGCAGACAGCAAAAAAAGACCTAAGAATATGCAGCAATAAGCACAAATAAAGTACAGTCAGGGAGGCACTTAAACATATTAATGATATCCATTTGCCTTTTTGTCATCTGGATTAAACAATTTTACAATTCCAAGGCCAAAGACTAAAATAGGAAGACAAATCATCCCATAAGGGCCCTCACTGACACAGAAGAAAACAAAGGAGTGAGAATCTACACTTTCAACATATTCACAGATATAGAAACTAGAAATTCAGCATGTTTCTGTCCATCATCATATCAAGGCATAACTTGAAACAAGCCTAGAAGATCATGTCTGAGACATTACAAAAGGTATTAGAAGCAACTAGGTGATGATGATGACTGTGAACTTGAGTTAGATTTGATATTTTTTATTCTCACATGTTGTCTAAAGGCATACCTGTTCAGATTACGTCAATCTATCAGAGCATAAATGCATTGCAGAACAGCATCTTGCTAATGAGAAATCCAAGTGGGACTGCTGTGTTAGTTATGATTGGAAGCAGGCTACAATCCTGATTAACCCTGGTGCAGAACCCAGTGCCCCGCAGGAGTGCGTGATGCCCTGCCTACTGTGTGATAACAGCAGGACCAGCACAAGAGGGTGCTGAAGTTCAGCAATTTGGATTTCAGAAAAAAAAAAAATAAACACCTGCTTGCTCCTGCTGAATGTGCTCAGCACATTCACAAAGCAAAGATCACAACTGCTGCAAGTCTCTAGGTCAGCATGGAAAAGGAACAGGAAAAAAAAAAAACAAACAATCCAAACCAAACCCAAAAGTAAGAAGCAAGCAAGAAGGCAAAAACAAAAAAGAAATTATGAAATTATATTTCTTCATCTTAACTTAAATCAGTATGTCTTGGTTGAAGATCTCAGTAGTCAGCTAAACATCACACATCCACTCACTGAATCCCTCACCCCATCATGGGACAGAGGACAGAATCAGAATTAAAGTGAGAAACTTGTGAGTTACGTAGAAGAAGCCCAGTACTTTAAAAAAAAAAAAAAAAAAAAAATANNNNAAAAAAAAAAAAAAAAAGTAAAATCAAAACTAAGAAAAGCAATCTTGCAAAGAAACTAAAAGCAACTGCTCACAAGTAAATAAACCAGCAAATCCCCAAACACTGGCAGTCTGGTCAACCACCTCTACCCATTCAAGTGTTCTTGCTGAGCATTATGCAACGTGGTCTGGATATTCCCTTTGGTCCATTGCAGTCACCTGCCCCAGCTGTGCCCCCTACAAAACCTCATGGACCCGCAGCCTGCTCAGTGGTGGGGTGAGGAGCAGGAAAGGCCTTGGCTCAGTACAAGCCCTGCCCAACAATAACAAAAACATCCCTGTGTTATCAACACTTTCCAGCAGAAATCCAAACACAGCTACTGTGAATTTCACTCTACTCCAGACAAAATCTGTACACAGTATTATCACAGACTCTCATCTTGGTTTAAGTAATTGAAACATTTCAAAACCCAGAAAACTCAACTAAATGAACCCCAAGACCACCCTAAAACCACCACACCTTTTAACAAATAAACTCCATTGTGAATAGACATATAAAACCCCAGACATATTAAGTAATTTTTTGAGTCAAGGTGGTCAATGAGATTTTAAACAAAGAAGTAACGCTTTCTTTTCCTGATCTTTCTAATTTTTCCCGTTGTAACATCCTTCACCTTCACTTCATCCTTCCATGATGGTAAAATATGACAATCACAAGCAGGAAAGTGATTTTTTAATGTCAGAGCTGTAAAACAAGTTATATAAATCAATAAGGGAAGATGAGTCATTACTTTACTAGAAAACACACAAACTATTCCCTGCCTCTAAACTTTCTGATGAATTCCTTCACAAATTAGCTGCAATTTTGTGAAAACAGCAAACTATACAATATCCAATGCTCTGCATAATCAATGCATCTTCAACATTTCCAGCTTCTGGCAAAGCAATCAATTAGGTCAGCTCTCAAATTATTGTCAATAGTGCCCAAGCACACAGTTTAATGACTTCCAGTTTTATTGCATCAGTAACTTTTATTTTATTTTTGTTGGGGGGTAGGGGAGAGAGACAGAGATTCCAAGAATAAAATTCTCCCTACACAAAAGTATAAACAGAAGAAAAATTATGTTAATTCTATTCCTAATGCAATAACTGGAAAGATGTTAGAAATCTGGTTTTGTTTCTTTTCTTTCTCCATCCCCAACTCACTCTCCCATCCTCAAAACATCTACAGAATCAGAAGAATATAAATAAGGCCTCAGGCTTCTTTAGGCTCACCTTGGCAGCCTCTTTCTTCAGAAACAGAATGACCAGCTGGACAATGATAAAAGTCACCTCCTACCTTGTTCCTTTATCCTTGGATAGTTAGACACTTAGCTGTCTTTGTCTCATTACCTTGAAATGAGACTTGCAGAGCCAGGGTTTGGCTTTCATTAACTCAATCCCTCTTCTCCTGACCTCCTTAGTACAAATTACTCTAACAATTACTAGAACATATTTTAAGGACACAGGATCAAATGAAAAACTTGAAGCACGTATTTATCTAAAGTAGGCCATGGTCTACATAGCACCAGTATTTACAATTTTTTGGAGGGGTTTTCTTGGATGAAGAAGGTACAGCATCAACAATTTCTATGACTAATGCTTTTCATGGAATATCAAAAAGATTAAACTGAGGAAGGTGGAAATTGATATAGGAATTTAAGGGCAGAAAAGTAAAGACAGTTATGATAGCGACAGCAGAAAACTGTATTGAAAGGAGCATAGGTGAGCTGTGTGGAGTGAACAGTTACAAGCAGATTCTGTATAACAGTCTTGAAATAGGTATTACCTATCAGGAAGGATGTGGAATCCCCAAAAAGCAGAATACAATGAACTTCACTGGTGAAGTTGGGAGTACAATCAACATAGATGAGAACAACTGCCCTAATGTATCAGGTAAAGACTTCATAGACAAAAGAAGGAACACAAATCCGCAATGCATTCAGTAAAAATATGTCAAAGCTCTTTGTGATTCTGTTCACTCATCTTAGCACCAGACAAACATAGAAAAGAGGCATCAAAATCATGAAATTGAAGCAAATGAGATACTTCAAGCGAGTAGGGTGTTCATCGAAGATCTGATCTCTCTCCAGAGACACACTAGGAGGTGACAATGTAAGGAAAAACTACTTTACTTAAGCACAAGTATAACTACAAATCTTGTATGGGAAGACTTGTAACAAAGATTTGAAATTCAAACAAAGTTTCAGATTTCACAGCAACTCAACCTCCCGGTATTAAAAGTGTAAGCAATCTAACTTTTTTGGATTGAAACAGATATGACCAGTTCTAAATCATGAGATTAGCTATGGCAGCAAGCATGGGACTTCCTGCTACAATGGGTCTCTCTTCCATATGTTTCCATATATTCCTTACACTAGTCAGAGTAATTAGCCAAGTCTCACAGACTTTAGGAACATCAAGGTTTAATGAGAAAAACAGAATTGTAGTTATGGCTGCCAGCAAATTTGCTTAGTGGTTTTAACTCTTCTTTACTCTTCTTAACGACTTAAACTGTCAAATATTCCTCTAGGTCATAATGAGAAATCCAATGAGAAAGTAGATCAGTCTCCAATAAAAAAGAAGAAGTAAAAAAACTAAACAAACAAACCAAAACTAAATCACAGAAAAACCCTACAAAAGCAAATGCACCCACCAGTCTGGGAGTCTCATCCAGCAGTCAGGGTGACTATAGACATATATGCTAATTGTTTCAAAAATAGAAATGGATAGCCAGGGCAATATCAAATTTAATATCTCCCCAAAATGCATCCGTAGCAACATCAAAAGCTTATTGGGTAATGGTTTCCAAGGGAGTGCAATAAGAAAAAAACTGCTTTTTGAAGGAAAAAACCTTCAATATCCTTGCTATATACTGAAAAATTTACATTAGGAAAATTAGATTTGCATCTATATTAATCAACTTTTTGTGTTTTCAGTTGAAGTTTTTGATTTCATGAGATCTTATCTAAGGGATGAGCTTTTCTACCAACTTTTATGAACTATGGTGGTAATTTTCTTGTGAGAAATAGGTCCACTAAATACCCTGTGCAAATACATTCAACCCAAGGCCCATGGAATGACCTTTAGTGCAGTAAAGTTATTTAGCAGGGACTGGAAAGACAAGAAACCTTAATACTTGACAGTGACAGCCACTAAAAAGGCTATTTTCCACAAAGTTAGAACTGTTAGCCTGAAAATGTGCCCTACACAAATAGGAAAAGGCAACTGCCTCATTTTGCAGCTCTCTTTATTTCCTGTCTCACTGCATCAATGCATTGCAAGAACCCCAGGGAACTGGACATGCAGTTTATTCAAACCACTCTTGTTACTGTAAGAATATGAAAACAATATCCCATCTTCACTATGAGAATGACCTTGATGGTCTGTATAACATTTGCCAGAGTAATAAAATTTGTAAAGATACTTGCTGATATGATGGATTGCATTCTTCACTGCTCCAGTTACCTCAAACTAAATTGCCTGTCATTATAATGATGGCTTCTGTAAGTGCAGTTTCTTAATTTGTTCCTCAGTCTTTTAACAGTGATTTCACAATGACTTAAAGTGTTTATGGATCAATAACATGCAAGAATAAAATACTGCATTCTAACAAAAAGTATTTTTAATCCTTCTGCTTATAGTGTGCCGTGACAGAACACTAGAAGAGAACATAATTTTTAAGTAACAGGAAATTAACCTCAAACCTAGTTTACAACCATCCAGCACAATGAACAGACAAAAAATCCTACAGATTCTGAGTATCACCCAATGCTGATGATTCATGGTTGATGCAATGGATGAAAAAGAAAGTGAAAAAATTAATAAAGAATTTGTAACCAACACGACGTATCTTCTTGACATACCTGATCACAGACAGACAGTCCCTGCTGAGCTGCTCAAGCGTGCCTGATCTGTGGTTCCCTCACACTGAGTTCAGGTGGAATGCATGCTGTAGTGATAACCAGCAGGGCTTTGAAAGGAGCCAGAAAATATTCAGACCATTTGCTCTTTTGGGCTCATAGGCATGATAAAAATGTCTGTATTACTTTCAGTCTCTGAAAACGGCACATCTTAATTCATATGGGAACCCAGCTAATCAGGCCATGCTGACAGCTCACTCCGGAAGCAACCGTATCTCTACATGGGACAGTAATTCTTCTGTGTAGGATCAGGAAGCTTTCTCATTCACAGCGGGTTCATGAATGTCACAGATCCAAAGGATCTAAAAGGAGCTCTCCTCAAAAATTCACAAAGGCAAAGTTGAGAGAATTGCCAGGAAAGAGGACATTTCTCTGCAGATCAACTTTGTGTACTAAAAATTGAGACCAAAAGAAGGCAGCCTCCAACAGGAACCAGAATTTGAAGAGGTTCAGGCATGGGAATTACTGGTTTGTACCTGCTGCAGACACTGCTCCTGGCAAAACCAATGGTGCTGCGCTGACCTTGGCTGGCTGTTAGACACCCACGCAGCCACTCTCCCACATCCTCTCCTGAGTAAGACAGGAAATACCACACGGAAAAGCTCATGGGTCAAGCTAACAGACCATTCACAATTAATTGTCACAGAACAGAGACTCCACTCTTCCACCTCCTCTCCCCTCCGAGGGAAGCAGATGAATGGGGCTTGAGGTTAGTCTATAACAGCTCCTTCATGCTGTTACTGGCTCTTCACACTCTTCTCCACCTAGAGTGGCATCCCTCCTACTGGATACAGTCCATGGTGAACGTCTCCAAAGTGGCTGCGTACCACCACAGGCAGTCTTTCAGGAAAAGGCTGCTCCACAGCCACAGTCCCTGCTGGAAAACCTGTGAGATCCCCTCCACAAGCCACAGTTCCAGAAGCTTGCTCTGGAATGCGCTCTCCATGGCTGCAGCATCTTGCTGGGTATCTCCACAGGCTGCCGTATGGAAATGAGTTCCACAGTGGTCTTTGACAGGCTGTGCAGGGGAATCTCTGCTCCAGCATGTGAAGCAGCCCCCTGCCCTCCTCCTTGACTGACCTCCGTGCTGTTTCTCACACTTTGTCCTTGCTCCCCTCTCACGTTCTCCTGTGCAGTATTTTTACGCTTTTCAAAGAATACGCTTTACCAGAGGTGCCAGCCCCCCCATTGTCAGCATCTCACCACAGGCACCCACCGCACTGAGAAATGAACAAAAAAAACCACACCCAAATCCTAAAAAGAACGCAGTAAACTGGCTGGGATTTTAGGTAGGAGTAGGATAAAGACTATTATATAATGGATCTGAAGATGTACACTTCCCAATAGCAACCACCTCTAAGTTACTGCTTCTTATCACCTTGGCGTCCAGGAAGGTGAGGTTGAAACCCATGCCCTGACACAGACTTTTGGATTGTAATATACAAAAGTATTTCACAAAAGTCATATTTATAGGCTCACACTGCTAAAACTGGCTCTGATATTCACTAGCCAAACTCCACAGTTTTTACTAGAAGTGCAGTATTGTTCCATTACACAGACACAGATTTAACAGCTTCAGATCACATACCTGATCTGAAGCAATGTCATGAAAGACTGCAAATCCCTTCAATTCCACTCCTTAGTTTTTATACTGAAGCACTTCTTTAGCTTTAAATAGCTCTCAGTTCAAATCACAGTACCCTATTCATGAATATTTTTGACTAGTATTTCACATACTTCAATTAGGCTACTCTAGAGGTTAAAGCAGTAACCAGAAGGTAAACTACACAAGAAAGCTAAGTTGCCCATGAAACTATGAACAAAATTAGTATTAAAAAGGTCTTTTAAGGTAGTAAGAATTTTTCACTTGCTTTTCAGTATGTCTTATCTTTCCCCCCTTTAGCACTTCTGAATATCTGTATTAGATGAAATTATCTATATCATTGAAAAGCTTTACATAAATCCATACACAAAACCTCAGGTTAAGAAATTCTTTTGTGCTACCACATAACATCTTGACTTCTAATAATATAATACATACACCATGTTGTAAACTACACCTCATATATATGTGCACATTAGTCAGGGAATATACATATTTTCAGACAAGACAATGTGTAGCATGATAGATGTTTAACTCTGTATTAATTTTCCAAAGCCAAGTTCCTCAAAGGATCCCACTCTTTCTACTGGGATCACAATTTCAAGGAATCTGCTGGCTCAGTGCACTCCATGCTATGCAGAATGGTGCTACAAACGCCAGCAGGCAGGTATAAGGTAAAGCACAGGCTAAAACAAAAATCAAAGAGTTCACGTAAAATATCTAAGTAATTTGGTTATACAAAAATAAATGAGTGAAAACACATTTGCTGTAAGCACATCATTGCAGGTTTGCTCAACATTTTTGAAGATAAAGCCACTTACCTTTTGTGCATTTTGTCCTAGTTGTGTTGCATGTAGCAGCTTAAGTCACTAAGTCCCTTTACATTTACAAGTTTCAAGTGATTGCAGATAACTGGTATTGTTTAAAAATGTGAAGCTCAAAGGTACAAGTAATTAAAAAGTCAGGACTTCACTGAAAATATCTAAATAAGACCATATTGTGTTGTGCTTGATAAACTGTGTACCCACATCGTTCAGAAAACTGAAAGTAGTGTACTAATTACTGGGATTCATCAACATCAGTAATAATTTCTGCTCTTGTAACTAGATTTCAAAGGATATCCAAATAAATGTCTTTGACAAAAACAGAAGAATCTTGCACTTCAGAAAGACATACTGTTGTAAACAAATCAATCATAACTCCTTACACTGCTGCAGATAGAAGGTGAAAGAACACAGACCTCTCTTCTTACTTGGAAAACTTAGACAAAAAGACATGATACAGCCCCAGGGAAGGACTGAACTACTTTCCCCTCATCATTAACAACAGCAAGGAACTAGGAATAACAAGTTTTATTTCTGGGGAAAAAAAAAAAAAAAAAAACCAACGCAATTTCTTCCTGTTCGGCTCTTCTTTTTAAAATCAGCTGTAAGAGTTTATATTATAAACAAGCATTTGCTTCTAAAATTTTCACTTGTATGTAATTTTCCTGGGCAACACAATAGTGCATCACAGATATGTCAAGAGATGTTAGATTAAGGTAAACTTAATTTAGAGCCTCTTCTCAAGTGCTAAATTGTTTCTGGGAAACAATATGGTTTTTAACCCAAAATATATATTGATATTTTGTACTAACTTTCACAACAATTCCTGTTTTGAACACAAAAGTCTCCCATGTGAAAAATACAAAAATTACAAAAATTAAGAAATAACCATTTTGCTTGGTTTATTTCTGGGGGGAGGGGGTTGGGTTTTTGGGGTTGGGGTTTTTCTGCGGTTGTTTTGGTGCAACTTTTCTTCCTGCCTCTCCATCTGCATCTTTTCTTATTCACTAATTAGGAAAACACACCAATCCCAAATGCTCTTAATAATTTCAGTGTATATTTGAAGTCCATATATATTTGAGCAAACAAAACACCTGTATTTTTAACTATTTCTTAATTTAAAAATCTATTATTCCACTCCTGCCTATAACTTAAATAAAACATCTTCATGTATATCACCATATGTACACTTTGCTATATTTTGTTTAAAATAGATAAAATGAAAAGACACTTGAAAAATTAAGGCAAAAAATCTGACACATAGAAGTTGTAGGCATTAAGCAGTGACAAATACTTTTTAGTCACAGCTTTTAAGTAATGCCTTCAGTTAAACTTACTTCATTGTTCAGCTACTATATAAAAATATATTAAATAATTTCATTAACTAAAGTTGAATAAAATTTACTAAATTCTTTTCCAGTATGCCTTGACATGAGCTCTGAGCATAGCAGGAAATAAACATTGAAAAGCATTAGATAAAACTAACTAGTATCACTAATAACAAAATTATTATTCCGCACATGATTAGCTATAATCACCATAGTAATACAAAAGCATAAAAATTACTTTCTTGTTTAGGTAGCAGTAATGCAATGCTCTTCCTCTTTAGATAACACTGACAACAAATCAACAACTTTAACTGTACACAAAGCAAAAAGATAGTTTTCTGGTCTCTTCAATTAAATAAATTCCAGCTATTAAGGACTCTATACTAAACATGGATGATAATAAGAAAAATAAAGTGAAATCATTACAGATTTCTCGTACAATATGATTTGAAAGTTATATAAAAGCATTTCTGTCACTTCACATTCTTACAATCCACTACCACTAGCTTGCTATGCTTTAAGATAGTTTTTGGTCATTCAGAAATATTATCTCTTACCCTACTAATGCTTGGTCTCCTGAGCACCTTTTAATAGATGGCTGTAAAAAAAAAAAATTAATTTGGAATTCCAAGTGGACTTCATCACGCAAAACATTTTTTCTATTTGTTAATCCTTTCAAAATAGTCCTATCTTCAAAACAGTCTTTCCAAATGGATCTTAACTCAAGTGTCCACAAATTCCACTCTCTTATTTTTCCAGCTACTTTGTCCAGTGCATTTATATGGCTTAAAATCCTGTTATTCCCTGCATCATGCGCAGAAACATTAAACCACAAAACAAATATGCAAAATATGTAATGTTGCATTTGTTTTATGATTCTGATTCCTTCATCTGACTGAAACTTCATCTTGTAACAGATGCATTCTTGCCTCCAGTGATTTATGTCACTGACTTGTTAACCTTGCTTGCTAACCTTTTGCCACATTTTTCAATCTTTTAGTTCCATGTTTCCTCTTCTTCCTTAAGTATCTTTCACCGACTAGGTGGATTTAATTTTTCTTACTGTACGTCTTATGTTCTTTTCAATAAGTTGGTTTGTTTTACTTAATTTCCTCAAGCTGTGCACACTAACAGTACGTGGGTGTGTTTTGCAGCTGATGTTGGGATTTTTGTCCTTCAATTTTAATTTTGATTTACCACACATAGTAGCCTCTTTTACTGACAGGTGCTTATACTGAAAGATTTTTCACTCAGCACTATACAATTGGTTAAATCTCCTACATGCTCCATAATCAGTTCTTGCATTAAAAAAATAATTTAAAAAAATTCAGAACCACAAAAAAACAACCAACAAGTGTTGGTATTTTGGTTAGAGATCTTCCTAAACAGATCAAATGCAAAAAAAAAAAAAAAAAAAAATAAATTTTTTTTCCCCCTTGTATTTCTTACTGCAATGAACAGAGATTCATGGAAACCTAGCATACATATATGTGGTGGTTTGACCCTGGCCAAATGCCAGGTACCCCCAAATTAACACACACACACAGGGCTCATGAGTTGAAGAAGGAGAAGACGCACTCAATGGGAAAACAGGCCTAAACTTAAAGAGTTACAAAAAGTGATTTATTGACTAACAGAGTCAGAGGAGTAAATGAGAAATAAAACCTTCAAAGACACCACTTCTCTGCTCACTCCCCTCCCTCCTTCCCAGCAGCTGCACAAGGGAACAAGGCATGGCGGGGGAGTAGGTCAGTTCACCACCCAGATCTTCTTCCACTGCTCGGGAGAAAGGAGTCTTATCCTCTGTGTAGCCATNCTTATCCTCTGCGTAGCCATGGGTCTTGTATGCAGCAGCCCACTTGACACTGCCGCAACATGATTCTGTCCCCATGGGCAAACAGTCTTCCCAAAACTGCTGTGGCATGAGGACCATCATCCACTGGGTACAGACCTCCAGGCCAGGCCGTTCCATATCTCAGGAGCAAGGCTTCTTCTCTTTACTGGGACTTCTGCTGGACCTCTCTCTCAGGCACCCACCCACTCCATGTGAGGCACTCAGTTCAGTCTCAGGGTGCAAGTCAAGGCCTGTTTCTCCACTAGGACTCCCTCTGGACCACAGCCTGCTCCAGGTATCCACTCGCTTCAGCATGGGCATGGGCGAGTGGATCTCAGCATTTCCCGTGGGCCCCCATGGGCTGCAGGGGCACCCCCTGCTTCACCATGGGCCTCACCACGGCCTGCAGAGGCTGCAGAGCTCCGGCGCCTGGAGCTTCCCCTCCCCCTCCTTCTCCACTGACCTTGGTCTCTCCATGTTGTTTTCCCTCACATACTCTCACCTACTCCTCCTCCTCTGGCTAAGGAAAAGTGCGTGCACCCATTGTTTTGATTTCTTCTTAAATATGTTTTTCACAGAGGCGTAACCAACATCTCTAATTGGCCCAGGCTTGGCCAGCAGCATGTCCATCACCTCAGAGCTGGACATGGTGAAGGCTTCGAGAAGCTTCACAGAGGAGCCATCTTTGTGGCCCCCCCCACTAGAAAAACTGGGCCAAGCAAAACCAGCATAACATAATCTAAAAGCCTTTCTTTACACTTTATTATAGCAAGAGTTCAATTAAGAGACTAATGGAAATACCAGTACTACTAGGCTTAGAAACAGCAATCTAAACCAGATTGTCTTGGATTTCATAGCAACTAATATAAAATAAATATATAATAAATGTAAAATATATCTAAAATATCAAATAAACATAAGTGAATGATTCTGAAGTGCATCTTCTTTAAACACCTTTCATTATTTTCTGCCCTTATTTTCACTCTTCCCTCGCTTTCAATGCTCATGAAGTGTTTTAAAACAACCCTAGCATTTAAAAAGGTTTGCTATTCTAAATGCACTATGCATAAGATGCAATTATGACATGAAAGTTAGGTTTATAAAAATCTATTTCTAATTTAAAAATAGATAGTCCTCCCCTGCCCTGAAGTTACTACAAACAGTACACATTTCATTTCTTGCTCATCAACTACAACTTTCTATGCTTACACAAAATTGCTGGACATCAAGGTTAAAGATAACTCCCCTTCAAATTCATATGAACACAAATTCAAACTCTTGAAACAGCTTTATACTAATGTGAAATAAAGTGCGTCTTCTGTAAATATGAAGTCCAAACCAGAAGAAGAAAAATTAACCTTGACTTGAAAATAGTCATATCATATAACACATTCTTTACCAATGTTACATTCATACTTCAGAAATCCAAATAAATAAGTAAATATACTCATTATTATTGTAGTTGTTTAAACTTCTTTCCTAAACATTACTACAATATCATGACTACAGTATCTCTGAATTTTTATTTTTAGTAATTAAATATTTTAACATTAAATTTAGAGGGATAAGAGTCACTGACAGTAACCTATAAGAACAAAAAGCATGCAGTAAGAATTATAAATCCCACATCTTCCTTAAAAGCTATAGTTTCTGCTTTAAAATCTGTATCTGTTCTTAATAATACTACCAAAAAAAGTTTTTGTTACTTACAAGATCTATTTTTGTTGTATTCACAGTCTGAGATAACCATACAACCAAAAACCTACATTACCATTTATTAGCCATTGATATAGATTAAGACTTTGACACAGTTCTAAAATGTCAGCAATAGGGGAAAAAAAAAAAAATAGCTACAGATTTTTTTTTGTCACCTTACACAACAATACAGATTTTTAATGCATGGGATCTTTTTGTTTGTTTATTTGTTTTTGACACAACCAAATGTCAGCTTGGACTTACTCCATGCTGCACTACAGGTAGATTGAGACATTTTTGGAGCACCCAAAGACACTGCACAGGTGATTTACTTCCTTGTTTCTCTGTAAGAAAGGAAATACATAGATCTTTAACACAGATGCCATTGCCTATCCAAGAGGGAAATGCTTTCAAAGTCATGTTCTGTATATTACATTTCCTGGTACCTTCCAGTTTAATAAAAGACAAATGAAGTTTCAAAAGTAATACTTATATCTGGCAATATCCATGATTAGAAACATTAAACAAACAAAACAAGTTAGTCCGAATATGAACAGAAGGTAGTAGGGGTGGCAGGGGGCGTGGGCTGTTTGTTGTTTTCCGACTTTTTGTATTAGACAGTGAAAAATAAATGCAGTCTGTTGCGTCTCTTGCTGACAGTATACCTAACTACAAACAGACGCAATCTGGAAGCCAGATAGCTAAATGGAACCACAACCACCAGACAAAGTGACTCCATGCCCATAAACACCCTACTGCTTTTAGCCCAGAAAATTCAGTCACATGACCCAAAAGAGAAAGACTAGCAAATATAAATAAGGTAAAATTAGGATACTGTAAAATATTATCATTTATAAAGATAATTTAAGGCTTCTATGAGCATCTTTTATGAATGGATAATTTGAAACAAGCACATTGAGTCAAGTACACTGTCAAGAACTCAAGCTATATCCTTATTCTTCTAACAATCTTGAGATTTGGAATAGACAAATATTTCTTCATGTCAGATTTAAACATACAATGCAGAAATTATATTTATGATTTTCTGGAGAGCTCTATAAAGAAAAATGCAAAAAGTAGTGTTGCATGTTTTGAAATCCTTTATTTTTCTGCTAACATTAAAGATAATCCGTGATTGTTACAGCATCTTATCCAAAATAGATTAAATTACAAATATGCAAACCAAAACTCCTAGCTTTATAAATTCAGACTGCCTGAAATCTACAAAAAAAAAAAAAAAAAAAGGCTTTACTCCAGAGAACAAAAGTTTACTCCAGAGAGAAACATTTTTCTCCAAAACCAAATGTGCATCTGATTCAAGACTGGATTTTTCTGTCGTGATAAAGGATAAAAACTTGCAGCCATTAGGTCTTTATTTTACAGCAACCCAAGAATGAAGAAATTTTTCTTGTTGACATCCAAATTTCAATAATTCAAAACAATTTCCAAGTGTAGTATTTTCACCACACCATTTCATTTCTTCCCTACAGAACAAAAATATTACATCTGCAGTTCTACTGACTGAACTACTGAATGCTGAACAGCTGTTCCTCCTTAAAAAATAGAGCAAAGAAAACTGAGAGAGACATACTGTAGTCATATATGAAGACTCCAGCTCTTCCCATGACCATATCTTTCAAAATGGTACAGAAATTATAAACAATATTAGATATTTAAGCTCAATTTCATAATGACAGTATCAGCTTCAAGGAAAAAAAAGAAAAACTAAGCACTGAGAAAATATTTAATTCATTAGTCTGAATGAGCTTCTAAATTTAACTGAAGACATTTAATCTTTTTTTTCCTCTAGGACAACTCAAAATCTAATTAATCCATTCTTCAGAAAGAAGAAAATCTGAATTACCAAATAGGTCAAAATTATATTTATTTTTTTTAATAGAAAATATCTATAGGCCTCAAATTTCACAGAAAAGTGGCTTTCACAAGTTCACCAATAATGAACTGGCTTGCTCTGAATTATAGACATTTGTTTCAGCCATGGAATTAGAAGGTTTTTTTCTCAAGCAATACTTAGTTACCTTATCTAATGATTACAGAATGAGGAAGAAGCGATAGGACAATGCTAAAAGGCAGAACAGTAGGGGCAATTCTGAATGTGTTGGCTTCGAGAAGTAGGCATTTACAGATACTTGAAGTCATGAAAGGCAACAATCACATTTGTAGGTAGGCTGATGGCAAGAGGTGCTCAGTGGTGTGGTAAAAAAGAAAGTTTCAACTGAGTGAGTACCAAAAAAAGAAAAGAGGAGACTTGGTCTACAATGATCTAACATGGGAGACCATTTCTCAAGCAAAGGCAAGCTTCTGCTTCTCAAATATCTACTGAATATTTTATATAGTTAAGTCCAACATCAGCATAGAGCATCCTATATGTATTCTATTAAGCAACTGTACTTTTTAAAATTTTACAGGGATGTGATGCAATGACTTTGGCTGCTACCAGATGCCCATGCAGCCATTTTCTCTTTCCTCCTCCTCAATAGGACAGGGAGAGAAAACAAGGTGGAAAAGCCAGTGGGACAAGATAAAGACAGAACAACATGAAAGCAAAGCAAAAAGAGTTGTTCTTTCAGTAACTCTCAATGTCAGGCAAAACCCAGAAATATTTTAGAGCCAAGGTAGGTGTAGAAGTTGCTTGGGAAGACAAACTCCCTAACTACAAATCTCCCTGCAATCTCACTCTTACCTTCATCTTTCATTGCCGAGGATGTTGCATGGAAAAATCCTTTTGGTCAGTTTTACCACCTGTCCAAGCTATGTTCTTGCCTAACCTCTAAGCCACACTATACTTACAGACCTTTGAGAGGGACAGGGTTTGACAAAAAGCCTTGACCCTGCACAAGCACTTCTCCAACAGCAGCCAAAATATTGGTGTTTTACCAACACTGTCCAGTTATAAACGCAAAGCCGCAATGAAGAGAGTTACCTTGAAGGCTTGCATCTAAAGTTCCCTGGGGGTCAGTACTGAATCCAGTCTATAAAAGTCAAGTTGTTCATCAGTAACATGGATGAAGGGACAGATTGTGCCCCCAGCAAGTCTGTTGACGATACAAAGCTGGGAGTAGTGGCTGATGCCCCAGATTGTTGTGCTGCCATTCAGTGACACCTGGCTGCAGAGTTGGGCAGAGAGGAACCCAGTAAAATTTGGCTAAGGCAGGTACAAGTTCCTGCATGGAGGGAGGAACAACCTCATGCACCAGGATAGGCTGGGGGTTGATCTACTGGAAAGCAGCTCTGAAGAGGAGGACTTGGGAGTCCTGGTAGACAACAAGGTGTCCATGAGCCAGCAGTGCCCTCGGGGCCAGGAAGGGATCCTGGAGTACATTAGGAAGAGCACGGCCAGCAGGTGGAGGGAAGGGATCCTAACCCTCTACTCAGCCCTGGTGAGGCACATCTGGAGTGCTGGGTCCAGCTCCTGGCTGTCCAGTTCAAGAAAGACAAGGAGCTACTGGAGAAGGTCCAGTAGAAGCTACAAAGATGATGAGGGGACTGGAGAAAAGGATATCTTAACAGCAGGCATCAAGAGGATGAGGCGAGACTCTTCACTTTTTCTCTGGACAGGACCAAAGGGCAACAGAACAAACTGAAACACAGGAAGTTCAGTCTGAATGGGAGGAAAATATTCTTTACTTTAAGGGTGGCAGAGCATTGAAACAGGCTGCCCAGAGAGGTCGTGAAATCCCCATCTCTGAAGATATTGAAAACCCACCTGGATGAGATCCTGTGCAACCTGTTCTAGGTGAACCTGCTTTTGGGAGCAGGTTGGACTAGTTAATTTCCAGAGGTCCCTTCCAATTCCAACCTTTCTGTGATTCCGTATGAAAATGTTTCTGACAGTTTCCATGCTTTCCTCTAGACCTTAAAATTTAACTCACGTTTCTATTACAATGTGAAAATATTCAGATTAACATTCCTAAGATTTAGCATTGATGATTCCTACAAAAAGCATCGCTGCAACATTTTTTCTAGCCCTGAAATAAAAGTTTAGATCCTCCATATCTATTACTCTTTTATTACTTAAAATCCTGCAGTATTCGTAATGATTGATTTCAGGGGGTTTCCTGATATTTATCTGCTTAGCAGAGGTTAAGGCAATAAATGGTACAATTGATCTGGAACTTTTGACAGCTTGTCACTCAACTGCCACAGTTTTCTGATTTGTATCAAAATTTGTTTGCTCGAAACCTGACAGATGACAAGAGGATTTGAAGAGTTATGCCTATGACAAAATGAAGCTCTAATAGGGAAAATACATACTTTTGAATTATTACAGCAAATATTTGTAAGTGCGCCAATACTGAACATTTTACCTGTTGCCATAGGTAAGTCAAAGGACACAGCTCAGTAACGTACGTCACAAATTTTTATCTCAAATATAATCATCAACTACAGTTCTTGTCAAAGAAATATCCTGCATTTCTGGACGTCCCTACCAAAATCTGAGCTTTTATCCTGGACTGTGTCATCCTCTCTTTCTTATGTGTATGAATTTAAGAGCAATTTTCTATCTAAGGCCTTGCTTTGGACCCAAAAACATCAAATACATTTAACCTGATGTGGAACCTCACTGCCAAAAACAGTTGGGGGAAACAACTCAAGAAGTGTAATTATCCATGTATGCATTCTCTGAAGTCAACTCCCTCTGTCACACTTCTAAAGACAAAACAGCTCTTTCTTAGTATAGTTCTCCTTATAAAACTTAATGCTGAAAGTGATTTCACAAATGGAAAAAGTAACCTAAACAAAATAGTGACACCCCATTTCTGGGACATGTATTTCTGCCTCTAGAAAATTAAGGATTTTTTTCCTCAAGAATTAGAACAGGAAGATTATAGAGTAACACAAACTTAGAAACATTTGTTTCTAAGTATTCTGAGGCAAACGAGTATTTTAAAATTTTGGGTTACACAGCAAATAGGATTTATCTGATAGTCTATTATTGGATGCAATCAAAATCTTATGTAAAGACAAGAAGATATGGACAATCAATACATTGTCTTAGACTCTTACTTTCCTAAAAAAACCAAATTCATATACCTTTCTCACAAAATAACATAATTCATCATTCTGGTAGTTAGTTCATATTACTACTTCAAAATTATTTGTAAACATTCAGTCAAAACCTGCTACAACAGCAAAACAAGATTTAATCTATTTCCCCTAAACTGACACAGAAATAAAACAGTTCTTTTTCTTTACAACAGCACCTATCACTTCTTTGCGAAGCATTCGATCTCACAAAATACTCCTGGCACAAATATGAAATGAAAACTGAATGAAGCCCTCTATTCCTTCCTGGACCTATTTATGAACCACAGAATCCCAACATATTAACCATATACAACTGTTGGCTCTTGATGTTTTTACAATGGTAACATTTCCTTATTCTGTAGAAGATCATCAGAAAAAGAGACTTATCCTCAATGTTAATAAGCTGGGATGTATTTACCTTTCTCCGTCTTTATTATCCTCCCTTTAGAATACTAAATCACTAAAATCACAGATAGAAAAAAAACCACCACTCATTAAGACAGAATAGTTTGGAAAATTTAAAAACTTCATCTCCATCCTTCAGCAGGAGACTTTTCATCCTTGCTTTTCCAAATTACTAGAAAAGTGAAGCTGAAAATATTCTCCTGGTTGCTGCCAACCTGGTCACCCTGACTGATGGATCCTTGGGACTTAACCCTCTCCCCACTTCCTCCTTAGTTCAACAGCAATTTTTTTACATTAGTCAGTTACTATTTGTGAAGCATCAACAACTGTGAGTGAACATGAGAGAAAAAGTTCTGCCTTCAGAAAAGCATATGAACAGGGGAACAAATAAGAAAACACAACCAGTGGTCACAATTTGAAAAGTAAATGAAAAGAAAATATTGGCTAAATTCCCACTAATACAAGCAATATCTGTAAAATGAAAATGAATTAATAAAATGAAGTTCCAAAATAAAAACTGGAAAACATGATCTTTTCATTTAAATACTGTATCACAGGCAATAAGGTTAAGAAAGGTTACATGCACAACCTTAAATCATGTTTCCAAAATTTTTGATAAGTCAACTTTGCCACTAAAGACAGGATTTGATTTAAACACACATTTGAAGTATGTCATCATTTCAAAGCATTGCTGCAACTCTGTAAAGAGTCCTACCTTGTTATTCTCAACTCTACACAGAGTATGTTTCAGAGTTTTAGCGTATGTTTTACCAGTATCACCTATCACTCTTACTTCACACAAGAATAACAGCTTGGTTTACCAGGTGCACAATTTCCCTACACTATTTCATCCTAGCCATGCCTGCCTGATCTTTCCAAGAGTGTGGTAAAGTGAAATGTGAAAGGATTCTTCATTCATGTTGCCAGATAATCACTGACAGCTGAAGTTTTCTCCCTCAATATTATACATAATTACATTGTCATTTTTTGAAGCACAGGTGAAAAACTTAAATGCACATGGTATTTTAAAAAGCACAGCATGTTAAATAATTTTTTCCTATCTGTCTCATGTTTATACTGTGGTAGACTGGTAAATGTTACACTTTCTTTCATCTCTGCTTTAAATACTTCCTTGTAATATCCAGCATGTTTAATTAAAAACATCTGCGCAAGCTTAATACAATGTCCTTGTACCAGGACAGCTTCTGCCATAGAGCAAAACCTACACGCATGGTAATTATCTGCAATACACAAACAAATTACCCAAATTTTATTTTAATCAAAACAACAAAAAAGATATATTGACTCAGAAAATTTTTAGAAACATCATTAGAAATGCTCTTTGGGAAATATTTCTTAATTCTAAGATTTTCCACTGTGAATGTTTATTTAGCATGGTACTTTCTTTTCTTCTTAACCCTCCAAATCCTACTGAAAATGGTAGCTAACCATTTTTGAACCATAAGCTGTCAGCTTTTGCTCTTGCATAGCAACCATGGCCAACAGAATTTTAGCACTACAGCAAAAATGTTTTAATGAACTTCTTGCAGATGACTTACAAGAACAAATATGTTACATAATTTTGATCATACAACCAATGTTTTGGTAGGCACCATTGCAAGTCCCTGCCATGATTCTGTTGCAGTTACAGTTAGTTCTATGCTTACAAGAACAGGAACCATGTATGCAATCCCCTGGTTGTAAAAGACGTACGCAGAGGTAGATGAATCCCTAGAATACAAATGTGTTTATAATATTCTTAAAAAGATCACATTAATCACAGATATTCTCCACCGAAGTGTTAGAAGAATATACTTTGAGAAGACAAAAGAAGGTTTAACACTTGTGGGCCTGAGAATCCGAGGCATCAGAAAATGTCTGGGTTTCATGAAGCTTTTCATTGTTTAATAATGATACACTTCAAGAGGATTAAGTACTACATATTTATAGAATACTTTAGAAATGCAGAGAATTATCTAAGAGCTAGGTATTATAATTCAAAGCACCCTGGCCAATAAGCTGAAGACAAGATACTGTCCTTTCCAAAAAAAAAAAAAATTAAATGCATTAAAAAGAGGATTTTCAAAATTATTGGACTTCAGTTCCTGGAAGGAAGGTCTTAAATATTTTTCATTCCTAGAAAGGTTTTTTTTATTATGTTTCCCCTACATAAAAAAAGCTTATTTAAAGAGACACACTTTGCAGATTTTGGCCTAATTAGAATAAGCTGAACTTGATGAAAGTACATTTAACCATCTGTCAAAGTGCATTGGGTGAACAATATCAAATAAATCTCAGTCGATCGAAGCTACCAAGAGTTACTCACAAAATGACAGTTTTACTTTCTACAAAATAAAAGCGTAATAAATAATGTAAGTTTCTTTTAAGATCAGAATATCAACCATTAGAGTAAATTAAGAATTCTTATATCTATCCCACCAGCATAAAAATAATTGCCTCCCATTAAATTTTATAATCACAAACACCTCCCATCCAGAGAACTGAGCTTAACAATTTCCTCAAAATGTAGCACAAGCACCTACTCACATAATTTGCCTTTGACTTTTCCTTTGTCAGATACTTAAAAATACAATAAAATAATTAAATACATTCTAATTTTCAATTCCAGAAAGCTTCAATTTAGGCTTCTATTTTTTCACATTTAAAAAGTACTATATATTTAAGAGCACCCCTATCATTTCTTCTCATGTCAGTGTCCTTACAAAGCAGACTTCCAGCCACAAATACCACAAATTTTCCACCATACATCCTTTCTAATGTTCAGCTGGTTTGTTTAAGTTATCTCCACTCTTTCCTACATTTCAAATTAAAAACATCAAAGAACAAAGTGGTTCAGTCAGTAAAATAACTGAGGTGGGAGGTGGGAGGGAGTGGACAGGGAGGGAGAGAGTAGGAGGAGGATGTCTAATAGCATTGTTACCTTCATTAATAGCATGATCTGTCCATAGATAAACTACCACTGCCCACATCTCAAAGACTTCTGAAGACTTTCCTAAGAGGCTTTCTTATTACAGAATAACACCTCCCCCTTCATTGCAAATTATACTTGTTACATAAGTAGTTTCAGGGTTTTGTGGGGGTTTTTGTTGTCTGTTTCTTGAATTTGCCATTTCTACAAAAGTTTATTCTTCCTTTTCTGGCACCTGTACATACACAAAGATAGTACAAAGAGGGTATCACCATTTCCTCTGTCAGAAATGTCATTCCTCCCACCATAAAGGCATACAGTAAATTAGCAACATAATAAATTTATGTATAAGAAACCAGCTACCAGCCCCACAAAAAGCTTCATTTACTGAAAGCAATATAATCACTACCAGTCCTGCAGGGAGAGCTTTCAGAGTTCCTCATCCGTTTAGTTGTTTCATAGTCTTTTACAATCATATTTCTTTAGCAAACAAATTCTCCCAAAGAGGGCAGTATCACTGAACAGTCTATAAAATGTTTACATTCTCCCTTCTTAGTGATCCATTGAAAACGTCAATATCCTTTGCTTACTAGCTTTAAAATTAAATAAGAAATTTCACATCCATTTCTCTTTAAACAGCCCTCCCCCAGACTGCCAGACAAACTACTCAGACACAACTCCATGACTACACTACACCATCGAACATGAACTGGCATTCATATTCTTATAGCCTCCAAGTACTTTTTTCCATTCTATTTATCACTACTCCTTTATTTAAATACTTCTGAATATAATTACTTATATATAAGGAAAGATTAATATTTGAAAGCATATAAAAACCTTTGTCTAGTATCTTATTTTTGCTACTAATAATTTAATTGCTGATATGTAGAGTTCTTATCCCTCACACATAAAGCCTAGAAGAAATAAAAATCATGCTTTTAATTTTCAGAATTATTTCCTATTGTTGCAACATTACTCAATTTATCAAGCAGTACTGTCCAACTGTAATTTACCCATCTTCACCAACAAGACAAAGTACTGCTACACAACACATGATTGGATATTCCAAGTATTTGCCTCGCTGGAATGAGTAATAACAAGAGTACAACAGCAAGAATACAACAGTAAGAGAGTATCCAGACACGGGAGCAGGTTGCCTGGAGTGGATGTGGTATCTCCATCCTTGCAGTTACTCAAAACTCACCTGAAGAAGACCTGAACAACCTGCCTTGACCAGGAGGCTGGACTAGGTAACTTCTGGAGGTCAAAGGACTAGGGAACTTCTGGAGGTCTGTTCCAATCTACACAATTTTATGACAAATACTTCTGAGACTTGCATGAGCAGGTTCTTTTCCTTTAGTATTACTTACTGACAAACATTTTAGCACATAGGTTATCACCTATTCTGACTAAATTAATATATTTTCAAGGTAAAACCTGGACAATTCACACTAAACTTTCCATGAGGTTTAAGTTTCACTTCAAAGGAGACTGAGAATACTCCTGCTCTTCAAACAGTTTATGAGGTAGCTCTTAGCTAATGTTGTGTCAATGAAGAAATCAATGCACAAAGGAGTTACATGATTTTACACAAGAATTCTAAGAAGTTTGTCTAATTTGGAAAACTCCAGTGTTACCGTATCTAGAAAAGCTTATCACAGAGAAAGAACAGACCTCTCCTGTGTTTTGACATTCTACAGGATTTTAGCCAGCTCTTTCTGGCAACGTAAAAAGAAAAAAATCACTTCAACTTCCAAGTCAAATATATTTATTGACCACTTCTCTTCAGTACTAAACTTGTCTTAGGCACACGACTGCCTGATATAAATTGTAAAATACTATTTTGATATGTTAGGTAGTATTTGAAAATTTAAATGATGCTTTAAGATACTTTTATGTCTTTCAAATGATCCATACACAAGGGCAGTAAGAAAATGCAAAAAAAAGATTTTTAAACAAACTCTTAGTATACAAGCTGGTGTGCAACAACAAGTATTCTTAATTAATGAGCACAGAAAGTAAAAATGAGCTCTATTTTTCCAGTAAAGTGCTCGTTTTCTTTTTATCAAAAGCCACCTGTTTTCACAAATCAAGGGAACAGAATAAGATCATTTCAAGGTCAACATGATGCATGCTTAAATTTTGTTAGTTGTAAATATAATATTACTATCAAAAGCTGACAAAGTCATACATCATTATGTACACTCTGACAAGTTCCCTGATATCAATTCAGAATGACATATAGATTAATCACATTCTAGTCAGACAAACTGCATTGAAAAATGTGACTCATAAGTACAAAATTCAAGAGCTCAGCCATCTACATCAGATAATGAAGATTCAAAGACCTCTTTTCATCAGTGTCATTTGATTAGTCCCTCTTCAAAAACGAGCCTTTTTCTTGTGATGAGGTGCTTTACGCACTTTTTTCTTTTTCTCCGGATTTATTATTATCCATATACTGAGATAAAAACAATGGACAGCAAGGTGGCAATATGTTTTCCTTTATTTGAGATATAAAAAGAGCGAAGGAAGCTACTCTCTTCCAGCACTGCACAGACCATGCAGTATAATAATAGTCAAGAACAGAAAAAAGGGACTTGCACAAACAAAACACCCAATATACAAAAACACACTACGAAAAAATCATATAAGGATATATTTTATTTTGTACAGTCTGACCTGTAGTATTAATTAGTTAATTTTAACTACACTGAGTCACTTTTATCTAAATGAAAGTAAATTTATATTTTAAAAAACCTTCACAAAATAGTGAACCTAAAGGGAGATGCTACTTAAACTACAGAACAACAGAGAAAGAAAGACCTAAAGAAAAGCTACTTAACTGTTCACAGCAGCAAGACAAATTGTCTTTTCACAGGAAAAAACCAATTTTTTATTACATATACAAGAAAAAGAAATAAATAAGTCTTCCATTGCTAATGATCCCAAGATATATGAAACCACCCAAGGTATCATGACACCATTTCTCTCATTAAGATACCTGAACCATTCCTCACAACACGTACGTTGCTAAATAATAAGCATACTAAAGCTTTTGCAGCTATAAAAAATTCACATTAGATACGTTAGCACAAACAGCTGACTTCTTATACAAAGCTATCAAGCTTCAAACCTCAAAACGCTTGCTTATTGCCCCTCAAGATTATTTTTGTAACTTAGGAGACAGAAAATATCCTGATGCTCTTTTCATTGATACCTGACATAGTACATATTAATTTTTAATGCTTCATAAATACTACTATATAAATTGATATATTGCTAAAGAATATTAACAAGCAAACTGTGTGACAACAGTGTATGCTGACACTCAGTAGGAAACCACCTCTGCCATTCCAAAGTTAAAAAACTACACTGTTCTACAAAGCAACAGCATTGTGATAACAGGCTAACTACTATTACTTTTCTTTTAATGGATTGCATTTATTATATATTATGTTACAATTCTGAAAAACAACCACATAATGGCCAATCACAAACAAATGCCAGAACAAAATCAAATTTATTAAGCTCTTCTATTACTGTTCAGAATAATTGGGAACAATTTTAAAACAAAAATACCGCTTAATATTAACCAAATAAAAGTACCCGACAACTAATTAGCTTCACTTCTTACTCTATGCTTTTTCTTTATTATAAATATACTCTTTTTGTTAATTTAAAAATATTTTCTCAGTTATACATGCAATTTACAGTGAATAAGAGATCGTTCACTGAGACCGAGTGTGGCACACAATATCTTCAATTTAGACAGAAATGTTGATAGCATATAAATGTTCATAGCAATCTTGGGTTTGGTTATTAAATTGTACACACACACACGAACAGATGATTTGCACTTATCCTCAAAATTTTCCTTTACAATAATTTATCAGAAAGTAAATGTCAAGTCCTAGCATTAATTTACAAATTCCCTATTTCTCAGAATTTGCCACATGTACAAAGCTTACAACGAACCTCCCTCCTGCGCATGCCTGCACTGAACTCACAGCTAATGGGAACTCAATAATGCATCCACAATACTGCATGCAGAGTGGTTTTACCCATATTTTAAAAATACTGTATAAACTTAGAAATTAACTTAATCTGTGCCTGCACATGTTAAACAGTTTCTGTTTAACAGATTTACATTCATTCCTACAGTTAATTATACATCTGGCTGTATAAAACAATGATTTTCTGTTATGCAAAATCATTGGAACACTCACGTCACCTCTTCTAAAACAAAATAATCTTAAATTCTGTAGTTAAACGCACACATATAGAAAATATTAGGAAACGGAAGAATATTTGTACCTTTTTTTTACTGCAAGTATTGCAGACAGTTTTTTATCTGCAATTTTTTTTTTTTAAGACAGTTAGTATAATGGTATGATTTTGGTAATTTTTTATACAAACTGAAAAGCAGAACAAACACCCAGCTGAAAAGATGCTGTTACACATACCAATATTTTGAATTCCAGTCAGAGTTCACTGATATTAAAAACACCTAGATTATGACATTGTAATTTCTATCTTACCCACTTCAAATTCAGAAATAAGTACATTGAGAAAGAAGTAGCTTTTCCACTCATATCAATTTCCAGCATTGCAATTAAAAACAGAAAGAAAACCCCTCAAGTTTTTTACAATAATCATACTGTGAGATAGGACTGACATAACATGCAAGTTCTTTTTGCTCATGGGGAAGCTGGGTAAATGTAATAACATTAATGCAGTCATTAAAATAAATAACTAAAATAAAAACTAAAAAAAAAAAAATCAAAAAGGAAAAATTGAACACTATGTAGAATCAGCTTTATATAGGTAAGTAGAAGGATTCTTCAAATAAAATTTATTAATTGTAAAATAACATTTAAATTTTAAAAACAAACACCTTAATAAATTTAGCATCACCTTTAGAGTCCCTGCACACATACAAAAATAGAATAGTATTTTCTTGAATGATAAATAAAAATAATTTTCAAATTAAAGCTGAAAATTAAGAACATCATAGCTCAAATGAATGCTTGATCCTAAAATGCGGCTTTAAAGAGGCTTAACTAAAACAGGAATTTTTCAAATAGCTAAATACCATCTCAAAAAGAAGTTCAAAACATAGAAAGCAAACATGAAAAGTTGGCACAGGACATTTCTCTCCATTCTGTTAACGTTTTTAGCATTGAGCTTCAAAGTAACATTTTTGAGCTAGTAAATACAATAAAGATAGTAACATACATCCCTTTCAAAGGATTTAATTTACTTGTTCTTTACTTTTTAGATATTCATGGTCTGACTTAACAACACAAAGCAAACATTTCTTACTTGAAGTGAGTCACTTACATCCATCAGACTTACCAGAATTGCAAAAGAAAAGCTGGAGCCTTGTTTGGTTTAAGTGGTTTCTTACCACTTAAAATCTAAACACACAATGGTTTAAGTGTAGATTACAGTTACAGAACAAAAAGATATGGAATGCACACACAGGGCTAATGTATGTCCCAGGGAAGCGGACAAGAAAAAAATTCTAACAGCTAATGTATATGATTATATATTTCTATTACATTCATGGTTAATATTACAATTACAGAACAATCCTGAGAGTAAAACTCAGGGGGTAAGGCTCAAATCATCATAAGTGAACAATATGCCAAGTGAGATCTCACTAAAATGGTTAAGAAAAAACACTGTCTGTCATTAAAACAGCACTAGGAACAGAGGCATGACCACCAAATCAAAAGTTTTCTTCACTTTTGATAAACAGTTCATTCAGGTATCTTAAAAATATGAAGCACCACGATAACCCAGTAACATGTAAATGAATGTACAGTAAATGAAACAAGATTGTAATGTAAGAACCTGCTCCAACCTTCTCCTCATAAACTACAGCAGAGAAACAAACATGTTTTGGTCATATTTTCACTGCTAACTTACACAAAAGCTTTTCTGACAGTACAAAAGGGATGAGTACTAATTTGTAATTAAACATATTCACAAGGTGATGAACTAGTTATTTGTGAGGCAGCATAACTTGGTACACTGGAATTAAATGGAGCACTGCATGACCAATATTTTATCACTATATTTTACTGTAAAGTTTCTTAATTAATTGATAAAATTTATTAATTAAAGAGTAAAAGCAGATTAGATAGATGAGGAAAACAAAGTATTAGATTTCACAGAATTTGATGAGAAAATAATCTTTAAAAATTTCATCTGCCAGATCCCACATATCTCCCACCCGCAATGACTTTTTTTTTTGGAGCAGTACTAGTTGCAATAGGATTTTCTCTCTCTTACATTACTATAACTCATGCTCAAAATAAATTTTTAAATATTGATTTCCACACTTCTTCATATCACAACTGCCTTCATATTCCACCTGTCTTCATATCACAACTTGATGTTTCACTCTTCTCAATCAATCCCTAAAAACTTCTTTAGTTCTATTTTAGCAGTGCAAGACTAATCAGCAGATGACTGGTCATCAAGCCTGGTATGGAAAAAGAGTAGATGAGAACAAGCCACACCAGTTATCTACATTAACTATTTTCTGTCTTATTAAACCATTAAAAAATTCTAGTTGAGCTTACAAATTAAGATGAGAATGGAAGATCTCAGTACTGTCAAACTATGTGCACATTATATTCGTGATGTATTACAGCTGAAAGCACAATGCATGGCACTTTTTTTATTTAATACCTACTGTCTTTTACCATTTTAGAAGTTCAGATAAATACTTGTACTTTAAATCCTTTCACATTTATTATAGTTCCATGTAATAAATCTATTTCATATAGCAGCCAATATGACAGGATAATCTTAAATATAAAAAGGCCAAAACATACCATGTTCAAAGGAGCAGTGCAGCTAGCACATGTGCAACCTAGTATTTACTATGCCCAAACACAATCAGAGATTTAAAATGTTTTTGCAATTTAAAAATTCAAATAAAAAAAAAAAGGAGATTTTTCTGATACTTAATCGTTAAGCTAATTTATAGCACCTTAAGAATCAAAGTTAATTAGATGAGATCAATACTCAAACTTGTAATATCTAGCAAATATCTAGCAAATTTCTGACTTGATTTGTTAGGATTAAAATTTAATATATTACAAAATCCAGGCAGACTAAAAAGAATTTGAAGTAACAGCATCATTAACCACAAAAAAGGTATTTTTTGTGTGAGAAAAAAATCTAATCTAAAAAACAAGAAGCATCCTTTCCCTTCAGAACAGTAAATAAAGACTTAAACATAACATAACATAACAAGTAATTTAGAATGCATGTTAGCATATCGACTGCAGGATTTCTTTCAATTTATTTTCAGACCAATTGCTCTCCATTTTACTTTCCCTCTTCTTTTCTCATAAATAATTTTTGTGAAGTTCATTAGTATCTGTTTTCAAAGTTATGGAGATCTCTAAATTACTGAGTATTTTGCCACCTCAAAGATATAGCTTCTATAAGTAGAAAAGCAGACCAAAAGAAATATTTGAAGAAACTTTTCAAAAAGGAACAGAACAAGCCACCCGGCAAAAATATTACAAGAGAATCAACAACCACATGGCCTTGACATGGAATACCATTAAATGCCCCTCAAATTTCACCATCCTGATAGCTGTTTTATCAATACAAAGCACACTACCACTGTAAAATAAAATATTGAGATGCAAATGCTACTGTATTTTGTCTTGCAACAGAGTTCCTGCCACACAAATAAAACTTCCTACAGCTCAGTATTTGCCACCATTTCATTGCTTCACCATCCCTTCCTCCCCTATGATTTCCCTTCTCTCTCCTTCTTATTCCTACCTTTTGTTTTTCTCCTTTTCTTCTTCCCCTCTCTTACTATGCACGTCTGTTTTGTCATCTGCTCTCATTTGTTACTTTCTTCCAGCTGGCAGCATGTGAACCCTGGGGCCGAGGTCTCATTTAGCCATGTCTGAGAATGCCAAACAATTCCGGCTATGAAAGCCAGCTTCCACCTGGGAAGGGACGGAGGGGGGCTTTAAGTCCACCAGAAAAGCCTGCCCAATAAAAGTCAGCCTCACAGCCTATAATTATAACTCCTCATACACAGACACTGGGGCCTTGGAAAGTGTCCAAGCTTTCCTTTTTCCCACCCCTCCCCTCCTGTTCATTCTCTGCACTTTGGCAAACAGAAAAACTGAAGTGGTAGTCAACACTTCGGTACACCTCAAGGGTCTTATCTTACTGCCTGAAGGACACACTCTTGCAAATAGATACCCCTCCCCCCCAACTGTGAAAGAGTACTCAAAAATGTGGAGTAGTTTTTTTCACTGAAGTACAGAATGTTGAAGCAGAGTTATTAAGATATACTGCACTGCAGTTTCTAAAGTCAGTTTGCAGCCCTTTTTTGCAGTTGCAAATGCCATCCTTATGCTGGAAATACAATCACTAGGGTACTCACTGTTAACAAAACGGAGTTTAATAGCCCTTTCAAATTTCCTGAAATTATGTTAGAACAGTAATTTTAACTGAATCCTTGAAAATGTGCACAGGCTACACACATTACTAATGCTGTCATCAAGGGAAATATACAGATACGCTCCTCTCCCTGTAACACACACCATTTCACTAGATACACACATCCTACGCAATTCATGTGAAACAGAGGTACGCTGACACCAGTCAGTACATAAACGGTTGACACATCAAAAGGGTATGCTTGCAGATCAAAAGGATGTTCGTCTTTGTATCTGTACTATTTCTGATGTGCCAGACTCCAAAGTTATTTTTGCCACACATAAAATTTCATGGAATATTTAACAATAAGCTCTGCCCTCCATTACAGGACCAGAGTTCATGTAAATGCATTGCAGCAACAATAAAGAAAGCATGCTGCAGCAGCTCAGGGGTTTTATGGAGAGAAAAAACCCAGCCAATCAAAACAAACACAAGAAGCCCAAACAAAACTAAACAAAAATCATACCAAAACAAACAAAACCAAAACATCCATCAGAAAGCTCCAAAACAAAAAAACACTACAATCGGTAGGATACTCCACAGATTTTTTGTTGGACCCTTTGTTGAATTATGTCTTCAAATACTCTAAAATATGTGACAAACTGTTATTATTCATTCTGGAACTGAGCTTTACCAAACAGCGTCACAATGTCCTGTGACATAAATCTATCTTACTCATAATATGAATTGTATCACTATTACAGAAATCTTATTGAAGTGAGTACCCAAAGCATCCAACACACACAGAGCTGTACCTTCAGCATGAACTAAGCAATAGGTGGCACAGGACATGCTCTGGTTTTTGATGAAAGGATAAAACTAAAATTGGAAACATTTATAATTCCACATATAAGAAGCAGCCCTATGAACAAAAACATGGTGGGCACAGCAGAACATCTCTCAAGACCTCTAAAGTAATGAATCAGACCAAATGAATACCTTAAATTACTCTCTCAAACTGTGATACATTTATCAGGTAACTCAAAAGAGTTAAAGACACCATAGCATGAACCTACAGCAGAAGCACTCCAAACTATTTTTAAAAGACTACAAAATTAAGTATCTGTCAGTATGCAAACCTATTCTGAACTCATTTAGTAAGTAAAATCATTTATGCTTATATTACTAATGGATGACTCCATACATACCAATGCATAACATTCAAAGGACATTACAGCAAGTTTTGTGCTATGTAGAGAACTGGTGTAGAACAATGACTATTTTGATTTCTTTAAGTTGCTATTGCTCCTCTACCACAGCAGTGCTCTTGTACAGTGAATGAAATAAACAAGATTTATACCAGATTAAGAGATAACCACTCTCTTCAAAAAAATCTTGAATGTATCAACAGTAATTAAGATCATTAGATGGCTCTGACTCAGAACTTCAAATTTCAGAATACAGTTATTTCTTCCTTTATTCTCATACATATTTCAGTAGGTATTTGTCTTTTAAGTGACTTTTCTAATATATTAGATATGTACATGCATTTTTATTTACTATTCTAAATCTACCTTCCCTATCCATTTTCTCTTCCCCCAAGCTGTATCAGCTAAAACACTTTTAATATGATATTTCCCTCTCCAATTACAACACTGTAAATAAAAGGAACCATTGATCTGGGACTTGGATGGACATGGAGGTCTCTTTGTTCATTTGTTTATCTTCAATGAGCATAAATATTTGACTTACATCTTTCTAGCAATTTGTTAGCTAAAAAGCCTGAGTTGCTTGACTTTCTTATTCTTTCTGAAAATTCTTGTCTAATGTTTTGATTCGCTTGTGTTTATGTAATAAAAATATACACCAATCCTTTATCACAGAATTGTTAAGGTTGGAACGGACCTGTGGAGATCACCCAGTCCAACCCCGCTGCCATGGCAGAGTCACCTGGAGCAGGTGACACAGGAACACATCCAGGTGGGTTTGGGATGTCTCCAGAGGGGGAGACTTCGCACCCTCCATGAGCAGCTGCTCCAGTGCTCTGCCACCCTCCATGGAAAGAAGTTCTTCTTCATGTTGAGGTGGAACTTCTCGTGTTTTAGTTGATGGCCATTGTGCCTCATCCTGTCACTGGGCACCACTGAAAAGAGTCTGGCACCATCCTCCTGGCACGCACCTTTGGGATATTCGTCTGTATACATTATTCAGTCATATTTCTCTCAGTTTTACCCGTACCCAGATTTCTCTAATGCTAACTTCTCAGAGATGCTCAGAGGATTTCAGTGTTCCTCCTAAGATTTGTTCAGAACTTTTATTTTAACACTGCAAAGAGTTATTTAGTTTTGCAGTGGGAAAAAAATACTCAACGTAAAAAAAGCCAATCTAACACAGAAGGCTGCTTTATTTATAAAATCTGGGGCATTTCTGGTATCTCTTTTTTTGTTGTTGTTTGGTTGTAGGTAAGCTAGAGCTAAAAAATTTACAAAGTGGTTATAACAGATTAAGTAGCTGTAGTAGCGTCTATATTGATGCAAAGACAAAACTAAAGTAAAAAAATTAAATAAAAGATCAACAGCCAATCTCCCACAGATGGGTCCTGCATCAGTTTTATTCAAATGGTTGCAAACTGAGACAGGGTATAGAACAAATATAAGAAGATACTTTTATTTTGGCTAGGGTTTTAGGTTTTGCCAACTGGAACATTAACCTTTCAGAAGATAAACACATCACCTGAAGCTATCCGTTAAATGATAAATCTGTTAGAGAGCAAAAACCATAGGCAAAATGTAATAGAGTGTTAAATTTTCAGGTCAAAGTGATTACTAGGAGGACTCAGATGGTACTGCAGCTGAGCCCATAGTATACTTTACTGCTCACAGGAACATTAAAAGTGCCATTTTATTTAATAACAAAAACAACAGAAATAACAAAGTAAAGAAGCATAAGCATAGTAAATTCATTCACATTTATCTTGACTGCAGCAGAATGAAAACCATATATGGCTTTCTCTCTGCATACAAAAATGTATTTTGAATTTTTTTTGTGGATTTGGAGTTAGTTTACTTCAGCTCAGAGATAAAAAGAACAAATCAAGACAAATATGATTTTCTCCGAAAGATATTTGAATACTAATTACTCATTGCAATTATTTTGTATTATTTTGATTTTAAACCACATGGTCTCCTGAAATGGAAGATTTTAAGATCAATTAATGTACGTGTAAAGCTTGAAAAGTTGCATGAAAGCTGAATTATTGTAAGATCAAGAAGTACAGAATGAGCTCTGAACATCAGCTTGGAGTTTTTTCCATAGTAGCAGTACAAATATTACAGAGCTGCACAGGCATTTCCATTTTGCTTAGTCAATACTGAACTATGTAAAACTTTCCAAACTGATAATAAAACTGCTAGAATATTTTTTTAATTAGGTTTCTCTTATTTATTTTAAGTTCTTAAGGGAGAATATAATGTACCTTTTTATGGTCTGAAATACCTGGCAATACACACACAGTCACACTTTCAGATTTAACAAAAACCACAACACATACTCATTAAGACAAAAATACCCTGTAGTCTACTCTTGTTAGAGCCCACCTGCAGTGCTGCATCCAGCTCTGAGGTTCCAGCACAGGAAGGACACGGACCTGCTGGAGTCAGTACAGAGGAGGGACACAAAAGTGATCAGAGGGATGGAGTCCCTCTGCTACAAGGAAAGGCTGAGAGAATTGGGATTGTTTATCCTGGAAAACAAAAGGCTTTGGGGTGACTTCCAGTACCTGAAGGAAGCCCACAAGAAAGATGGAGAGAGACTATTTACAAGACCATAGAGTGACAGGACAAGGGGGAATAGCTTCAAAAATAAGAGCAGGTTTAGATCAGATATTAGGAATAAACTCTTTACTGGGAGGGTGGTGAGGCCCTGGCACAGGTTGCCCGGAGAAGCACTGGATGCCCCATACCTGGAATTGTTCAAGGTCAGGCTGGATGGGGCTCTGAGCAACCTGAGATAGTGGAAGGTATCCCTGGCCATGGCAGGGAGGTTGGAGCCAGGCAACTTGTAAGTTCCCTTCCCACAGAAACCATTCTATGATTCTATGGGGAAAAGAGAAGGAAAGGAGGAGGAGAAGGAGAAGGCAGAGAAGGGAAGAGAGAGAGGAAAGGAGGGAAGAGCTGGTAATTTTTTTAAAATACATAGAAAACTTAGATCATAGTTAGCAGCAAGAAGGACAATGTAATGTCTAAACTATAGAACAATTTCTAATAGTTGATTTGACTACAACTTTTTCAATATACATGCTACAAGATGTATACAGATATTTCTTATTTTAGGTGCAGAAAAATAAATTTATAATTTAAATGTAGTAACTAATAAATTGAATAATTGAAATGTGCCTCCTAATAAATTTGTTAATACATCACTGTGTAAAGAAACCATCCATAACAAAATGAATTGTAAAATATACTTAACAAAATAAAACCAAAGAAATTATCTTGAGTACAAGGATTTTTTCTTAATACAATACATTAATTTACAGAACTATGTCATGAAACATCATTAAGAAAACATCACAGCTACAAAATTACTCAGGTTTGGCAGGTGTGCATATACATGGGTACATATTTCAGCAATGGAAAACTCTTTGTGGAACACCAAGTGTGGCTTATTACCATCACACCTGAAATGTTAACAGGTAATCGCTTATTGTTACCTTATAGCTAGCTAGACTTTATGTTCTGAGTTATAGTTAAAGTCTCCAAAGAAAAAAAACATTGTATGTACTTGTACCACATGCTTCTATATCTCTCTGTTTAAGGAAATATAGTATAATAGAATATAAATATTTCAAATATTTTAATAAGATTATATTTTTATATTATACAATCTTATTATTAGAATATAAATATGATGCAATATAAATTTCAGATTTTATCCTCAGTCATCAAAATGCAACATCATTGAAGAATTCATCAGTGAGACTGGGCTTGAAATAGAAAATCCAGGCCCTGAACATTTTACTTCCTACAGGGGTCTTTGGGAGATTTTTTTTTAGCTATGAAGTCCATGCCAGCATTACATAGCAAAGCACCTTCAATTGTCCTGAAGAAATGGGAAATAAAACTCTTCCCTCTCCGCTTCAGTTTCCACCCTCGCTCATTCACTGTACATCAAAGAGAATCAGTGCAACCTGACACGCAAGGGCTGTTACCCTCAGTGATCTGGCAGGTGCTGGGGCCAGACAGAAAGCCTGTTTTCCACAGCCCTTTACCTTGTTTGATCACTGGTTACTTTTGATCTGACACTGCCCTCGCACTAGTAATGACTTCCCCCTCGCAGAACCCACCTCGCATCTGTCACGCGGAATAAAGGGTATCACGCTGCGCCCTGACAGCGCCTATGGCCGTGAGATGTGCTGCCAGCGAGAGGCTCCCAGCTCCCACCATTTCCAATTCAGCTCCCTTTGTTCTGCTGGGTGCTGGGGCCAGGGCACCGGTGACAACAGAAAGGATTATACACCAGCTGTGAAGCTGAGCCTTCATGAATTTATATCTTTTCATCTCGGCTTCATCGTCTCCCTAAATGCAGTGAACTTCATGGTGGTTACTATGAAATATACAACCAACAAATGTTATGGAAAGTTTGTTTAAATCCTCTTTCCCTGTAAAAGAAAAGCCCGTGCATGTCCTCTAGTTAAACTGAGAGGCACATCTTTTCCCCCAACTATTATTATTAAATTTTCCAACTGATGTTTGGAGAAGGTCACTAAAGGCCAGCTGGTTCATATCACTGGAAGGGCAGAGAAGGTGGGAGGAGCAGGCTATAATTTTTGTTTTATTGACAAGAAGTGCTTGAGAGTTAAATGAGCAAGTTCTTTATATCCACTTTTCCCTTGCAACTGTGCGCTTTAACAGCAGGTAAAGAAAAGTAGAGAAGGACTTTTAAAATCAGATCATCTTACTTGGAGAATATACCAAAAAAAAGAATAAAAAGTATACAGGTTTTTACATACTACACAATAATAATAGAAATTTTGGATTAGCTATGTAATGATATGTGGTATTGTTGTTTGAATTTCAGAGTAGTATATATTTGAAAAATATATGATCTTTTTTGGTCTGGAAGTCCAGTTAAAGAAGTGAAACTTATATCACGAAGGATACAATCTTACTTTTCCACTACTATATAAGCATAGATTTGCATGACATGTGTCAGAGCCTAATCTTAAACATCGCACATTTAACGTCATAAATAAGAGATTCCTGACTTCCAGAGAATATTGCATGATCATTCCTCAAAATTAATAAGAACTGAGCATATTAAAAGTATTTGGAGCATGTTAAAAGCATTTGGAAATAACTTTTTGAAGACCTAAGTGTGAGTATGTGAACTCAATTACATAAACTGCTTACCTTCCAAAACTGAAATCAGATATTCTAAAGAGTTGTAGGTCTAATTAACACTTACACAATTCAGAATCAGTACATCCAGTCACTAAAATTTTTAACTAAGTTCTGTTGAAAATTCAACTAATATTTTCCAATTATTGCCTCTCAAAAGTAACACTCAGATTCCAGAAGTTAACTGGCATCTTTTGAGGCCTGCTGAACTTCTCATGGCAAGCTAATTATGCACAGCAATAGAGCATCATCCCCACATGCATCCTAGAATAATCCTGAAATAAAGTGAAAAGATACATAGAAAATGAGGACTCTCATTTTCAGCCCTTTTCCATCCAGGCTACTGTATTAGCATCGAGAAGATTTACTCAATTCCATCCTTGCAAGGTCACACAAAAAAAAAATGTAACAGCTACAGGAAGTCACAATAACAGATGGATTTGTTAGACTTTGTGCAAGGGACTGTTTGGGAGCACTAAGGCACTTCAATTTCTCTCAAAGGAACAATGCATTGTATTTAAAGAAGCTGGTTAAGACAGACCTTAAGACAGACAATAGTTTTCATAATTTTTAATATAACCACAGTTTCTTGATAAAATTCAGCTTTTTCAAATAAAACAATTGCATTTTGTCTGATTATTTAGTCTTATATGGCACTGTCTATCCGTACATCATCTTTGTTGCAAATACGTTTTTACTTAACCCAAAAACTGGGTTACTAGATTAATATAATGGGGGGAAAAAATAGATCTTCAAAGCATATAATACTGTGAGGATAAGTATACAAAATTGTGAGAATTAAACTGGAATAGATGTGTCTCTAATTTGAATTGAAATACAAAGCTACGGATTTAGAAGAAGATCATAAGGATGACAAAAACATTGGAAATACCTGGGGAAAAGAAAACAAAAAGTATCTTAGATATTTCTAGGCTTATCTGAACAGAATATAACAAAATGCACATGAATCAAACCAATGAGATATCTTTCTGTATGGCAATCTATGTGAAGTTTTAAATATAGCCTAGATGACAAATACTTCAACTGTTCCAGAATTACAAAAAACAAACCTCAGGCAATGGATAAAAGGACAAAATTTAGCAATCTTGAAAGATAATCAAAGTAATAATTAGAAAGACAGCAGGCATTTAGAGCCAGACACTTTTCCAGAAACAGATTAAAAGTTCATTGAAATTATAACTTTAATGGAAAAGATGACCAACTGCAAGGAGTTGCAACACATTTCTCTGTAAAAGAGGGTATGAAGGGGGGAAGGAAAAAAAACTACAATCAAACGTGCCCCACAAACGTACCTTCCTGCTTGTACTCTACAGGTCACATTCTACTGAATAACTGCTTTGTGCAAAGCAGAGCAGATCCTGCTATCAACTCATGCTGATAGCCCCTAACTCAGGGATTCTTGATGGTAATTTCTCTTCTCTGTTGATGGAAGTCTTTAAACTCATTCTGATGCGAAACAACAAGCTTTTTGAAACCTTATTTTTTTATACTGGGTGAGGATGCCAGTGTTAATAGTATCAGACAGACAAAGTTAAACAAACTGACCTTGAACAAACTCAGTGTCAATAAGTGAAAACTGAAAATAAACTGTGAAAGTACATAAGGCAAAGACAAAAGTGCTCAACAGAAGAAACGCTTGAGGGGTAAAAAAAAAAAAAAAAAACACTTCACTCAACTTAAAAGGATTGCAATAACACTGAATAACAACAAGGTGAAAATTATGGGGTTGCATCATAATTGTAATCTACTACCTGAATTTGAAAAGGAATTATGGTCTGCAAAGAAAGAAGCCCTTTGCCACTTTCAAACAGTTTGAAAGAGAGAATAACAAAGAAAAAATAATTTAAAATCTTTGTGAGACAAATAATAACTTTCAGAAAACATTTTCAATACCACTTGCACTATATAGAAAAAAATGAGTCAGCTACTAAATGACATGCTATTTGTATAACAACTAAATTAGACTCAATAACAAGGATAAAACCTTTGCAAAATCATTTACATTTCAGAGAAGTGGTAAAGAAAAAACACAGCTGTACAGAAATACAGTTTTATGAAGAATCAAAAAAATACCATCTTTCATATAATAGTGCTTTCTTTTTATTTTTTATTAAGGTCAGCATTTAATGCTGCTACTTTTAAACCAAAATTCTCCGTCAACAGAAGAGTCTAATTTTTTTCTTTTATCTGAAGCTTTGGAATTCTGATTTTCTTTGCTTGATTGGAGAGCAGAGAGTTTTCAAAAAGATAAGAGACAAAATCATGCCACAGCTCAACTTTGATTACAGCAACAAATATTATATATTTCCTCTGAAATATATAATAATTAGGTAGAGGAAAATTCCACCTTTCCTGTTCTCACACCACACCATCCCCTGAAGCAGTCCACAGTGGTCAGAAAAAACGCTCTTAATAAAAGGAGTCGAATACTGAGGTTGAATTGTCAGCCTCCATTCATCAGAACTCCTCACACATTGGCAGGGAGTTGTGCAACTCACAAATAATGTTGTGTGTTGGGCCTTTAAAAAAAAACTGACATAGCAGTGTTCTGCACTTTATGCAGATGCATATCGTTTACCTCAACTAACTTTAAATCTAAACATTTTATAAATCAATACTTAAATTATTTACACAACATTAGGTTTGTATTTAGGAGGAAAACAACGAAATGCATATGACAAAATACCTTTAATCACAACACTAATTCAAGAGCTATACAAATAGCAGCTACTGGATAGTTAGAAATCTAAAACTTCTCTATATGTGTAATTCACCTCTAAGAAGCCAAAGTACTAATTTAAGCACATAAATTCACGCAGAAATAGTTTAAAAACTGATAAAGACTTTAGGTTTAGCTGATAAAAATCACAGTATTAATATAATAAATTGGATTTCATCAAGACATTGGAATAACTGTAAATTCAGTGATAAATTCATAAATTTATAACAGGTGCATCATCAATGAGTGACCACCTAGTGAATTCTTAGCCTTTACTCTGCTAAACACATTTGTCATTTTTAAAGACAGTTTTCTATTACTGAAAACCATTGGTAAATGTTTATAAAATGGTTGCATAGAATAAAACATGAAAATATCTGTGTGAATGTAGACCTGCAATCTATATGGCTGAAGTCTACCTATGGCAAAAACATTCTAGCTCAGCAGTGAATTAATTTTTCACATTGTGCTGTACAGCACTTTGAGATTTCACTTCTAAAGATGAATCCAAAACCATTTTTCATAATTCCTACCAGCAGACTCAATGTTTTAAGACATTATTTCCCCCTCCTCCTTTCATATTGAGGAACCTATACACCAGGGAACATGTTCATGAATTAATTTTCCCAAGTTATTCTGATATTCATAATCTATTCCTTTTATTCCACAAGCATCTATCACTTTGGTAATTTCTTATTTTAAAGACAAGATCATGTGGAGTACAAATTAGCAATCCTCTACAATAAAAATGGCTTACATTCACTCTCAGAAATAATACTAATAACACCACTGACTTAAACGTGTCCCAGAAATAAGAAAAAAACCAACCAAACAAAGATGAGTTTGGGGGTAATCTGACTGCCATCCCCGCTCTTTTCCAGCAGAAAAAAGTCAGAATGGGCTCTAACACTGGATGCATTTGGAGAGCAGCATCACTTACAAGATGACTGGTCTATCCTCTGATTAGGCCTAGCTTCAACTTTAGTGGAGAACCACGGAAAAAGCAGGAGTGAAGCTTACAGCACCCATTATAAAGTCTCTTTTCAGCGTCATGGAACATATGACTTCTCGGAAAGCAAGTTTTTTTTAATCATCTTGCAGATTTCACCATCAAGGCTTTCCCAGAAATTCTCACTCTCTTTAATTGTCAAATGATCATAAAACCCCCCCCCCCAAACTTCAAAAGTAAACAAGCAAAAAAACCCACCCAAAACCCATCACCAAGAAACTTTAGTCTTATTTTTCCAAGACAAAACCTTGGCATATCAGTTAAAGCTGCCAAAAAATCCCCAAAATAGTGCTGTCCATTGATTTTTACTACAAGGATGGAAAGCCTCTCAGAAAAGGCAAAACAGAGTCAAGAAAGTCACACCTTCCTTATTTTTTCACATTCCTCTCATAGAACCACCAAGGAACAAAGCATAGATGAACAAAAGTAAACCAAGACAACACAACAGAAAACCACCATCGCATGCTTTTATTTGATCCTACATTTAGAGCAGACCATAGCATGCAGTGAAAGAAGTACCAGGCAGCCTTATCAAACCTTTTCACACCCTGAACAGAAAATGTTCACCCTCTGCCAAGTCACGTCACATTGCTCTATATATATATGTATATATATCTAAGTAATCCATCTCAAAATTAATTATCTTTAGCATAGACAGCATGTACATGAAGAAAATAATGCTTCTCTTCAAACCTTGGTTTGAACATAGCCAATCCGTATTTTTCACAGAACAATAAAACAGCAAAAGCACATCTCTTATACTGTTGTGGTTTCCCCTGTTAACTGGTGCAGAAAAAAACCCCAAATTTTAAGGATTCCTAAGCAGATATTCATAGAGATTTCTTACTTTTTTGCAAAAAATGAGAACTTCTCTAAACAAAAGATTGGCACACACACACTCCCTAGCTAGAAGGAAAATTTCTGTCTAAAGTAAAGAGCAAGGGAAAGCTATATGCAACTGAAACTGTGAGATCTTAAAATGGGAATTGTTATGCTACATTTATGTGCGTACTACAAACAGCAGTGAAAGCAATATGAAATTAATTGGTAGTTCTTCAATAATATTTGTTTTCAGAATCAACACCTGCATTTACAAAAATGTTGATTTTGTGGCGTATGAGATTAGTAATTACTCCTTGCATGCAGGAACCTTTCTTTCCTGCAAGACAAGAAAAGAAGACAGGAAAAATAAAAAAATAAAAAAAATAAATAAATAAAAATCAAGAAAACCATAATCATATGTCTTCTGAATACAACTGAAAACAGGTTAACCAATAAAAACAGTAATAATTCTACCTACTATGTTAAGCAAAGAAAATAATTTGCAGTGTTTATCTGAAAAAATAAAACTAATTAGAGAAATTGAATATCACTTTTAAGATTGCCAAATTTGTCCAAAACAAATATGCCTCCAGAATTAAATAGATGGAAGAGGGGTGCAGTCTCCTGTGATAGAGACTAACTGTTGCAGAAGTTACCTGTCCTAGTAAGCACAGCCATAGAACATCAATGCATGCATGAAGGACTTGATACATAAAGAATGACATCTTTAACAGAATTACCAAATTAAAAGAACAATTTATTTGGGGCACACATTCTTAAGCCAAGGTATCTAAATATTTGATCTGCCTGTCTTCTACTATGCATTGAAATTTATCTTCTTTCAAAGCAGCATTTCCTACAAAGACCAGACACAGAAAGATATAGAGTACATTTAATTCAAGAAGAATGTATTAAGATTTCTTTTTTAACTGCTGAACAAAAATGTAACTTTTTTATTGCAAATGTTATTTGAAAATATCAGCCGAATAATATCTTAGAATGAAATACTTAAATTCTTTTTTCTTCAAATAGCATGCTAAAAATGGTGGAGCATTTATATACATATTGCACTACAAAACTTCTGCACAGCTAGTGGCATCTAAATGTAAACCAACTGCAGAGAGATACTCTTCTGATCACAAGTGCTTGTACCACCAAAACCACCAAGTTCTCAACAGTTTTTAGTGGACATTTACTGTCTTTAATCACCTTCTATCACCTTGTCCACCTTCAAACTTAAAAGCTATTGCTAAATGACAAGTGGACATCATTCTAAAGACACAAAAACACTTACACACTACAAATCATGAAATGAGAGTCAAACGACAACATATTTTCACGCATTACTAACTAAATAGCTTAAAATTGACAAAAATAGTCAAAATAGGCATCTGAATTTAGTTCTTAATTAAAATACACTTGAAATTTTTCTTACAAATAACTGCAGTTTTAGAGCAGGAGCTTAAAATACTTGTTTCGATATTCTACTTGTGCCTGCTTTAGTGTACAAACTGCACTATTATCATCTTCATAAGATTAGAGGAAATTACTAGGAAAGCCAAAGTTAGCAATAAAATAAGGAACTTAGCATGGCAGCTTCTTGTGCTATCTCACCCAAGTTTTAGTTCTATGGGAAGGTGTAGGTTCACAGATACAGTAGATCTGCTTCTACACTCGCAGAATGGCTAGTGCCACATAAGAGCACAAGAAAAAGAATGAAACAAGCAGTATCTCACCATGCAAATCCAGGGTATCCCCTGTTTCTGTAATACTTTTCAGTACAAGGACAGAGTGCTTTATAGGAGAGGAAAACAATTATCTACCTGAGTATAAGTTGTAAAGCAGCCAAACCGCCACCTGTATGAAAGCAACAACTAAGCCACTGCCACGGTATATGAAATGGCTGGAATTGCCTTCAAAGAAGTTTTGAATTTCCAAGTAACTTCACCCACCACAGAATGAAGAACACAGAGGAGGCAGGCAGAGGCCTACACAGGACATGACAGTCCTACCAGATATAATGGCAAGAACTTTGTTGCCTTCTGACAAAAAAAAAAAAATTTACTTCCTCCAAAGGATGATTATGCTCTTCGTTTTCAGTTTGCATAACAGAATTAGTCAAAAAGTAGTGCAATTCAAATTTTAAAATTCTCTGTCCAGATAGCTTTTCTCCCATAAAAAAAAGTCACATCAGCCACTTATCTCTACAGGCACCACAGTTTCACATCATTTCACTGAGGACTAGTATCACAATCGAAAAAACAAAAGGTCAGCTGAAGAAACCTTTCCATAATAGTTTATTTGCAACACCTTTCCCAAGTGAGACTGGAAAAAAAAAAGCAAAAAGGCACAGAACATCTACAAGATGGTCATACTGCTAACACCCACACTATTTCTATCTCATTAAAAGCACTCCAAAACTTATCGAAACTTTGTCGCAAATACTGCAAAACCTGGAGAAATTACAGTCTATGAGCAACAGGAACAGCACAGTGATTTTCAGACTGTACAGTGCCAAGAGACATTTAACAAGAAAACCAGGACATTAGCTCAAGAATGAGTTCTATAGGAAGAATAAAATTTAAGATATTCTGAGATGCAATAGACAGTACTAAAAATGAAGGAAAACAGTACTACATAGAGCTGTTCTGAAACCTATAAAGCATAAATTTCTGAAGTGTGCGCCATTAAGGTATTTTCAGAAATGCCTAAAACCACAGAAATTATCAAGCACTATTTCATTATAGAAATTCCTATTTCCCTGAAATAACAAGTATTAAGCCTGATGTAGTAGTTGAAATCATCCAATTTCAAGAATACAGTCACAAATCTCTCACCTATGTTATACAATACAGTATTCTCTACATAGCTGAGTAATCCTCCATATTTTCAAGGGGCTGCACAAGATTAACAGCAAACACTCTGCACCTCCACCATAACAATTCAACAACTTCACTGCAACCAACAACTTCTATTTTCACATATTTTAAACAGCAAACCAAAACAAGTATTAAAAAACATTAAGACTATTTTAAAGAAAATTGTAATACTGCTTTTATAAAAATACCTTTTAAAAACTATAAAGTCTCCAAACATGAACAGACTCGGAAATACAATAAAAGAGAACTCTAGAGATGAAGAGGGTCGCAAAGCTGACATTTTATGCAAAACATAACATGACCTCTTTTGTCACACCTACATCCATGTCGCAGAGCCTGACAGCAGTGAACTGGGTCTGGTGAAAACCACGGAAAACATCAGCAGTGCAACATCTCCAGACACACAAGGCCTACGGACAAATCCTCTGGGCATGGGGCGCTTGTGTTAATCAGGGAGACAATGGCAGAGGCACAGCTATGCCTCTGACAGCAGCACTGTGACTGTGTGATCATCACTGTAAAAATGCAACCCTTGGAAGCAGTCTGAGGGAGTCTTTTGGAAAACTTCCACAGCCAATGCACACTCACCCACACTGAAGTTGGCCCTTTGACCCATTTCCAAATTCAGTATGTTTTCCTTTAGAGAGGGAGGAAAATAAAAGTACTTTGTGAAAATCTTAACCTTGGAGTTTTTTTATTTGTTTTTTCCTATGTGTAAGCAGAAAAATACTAAAAAATAAATACTTCCCAATCACATATGGCCTTTTTCACCATGATTTTGTTACCTAGATTTTTTTTTTTCTTTCCTGATCTACATTTTCACGTTTCAGACAGAAAATATTCTTAAACTATACTTATAATTTCACCAAGCTGGTAGGAGACAGAACACCAGCACAACCTTCTCCACTGCTGTGGTTCGACCCCAGGCAGCAGCCCAGCCCCACACAGGCGATCGATTCCTCAGTGCCCACAGTGGGATGCGGAGGAGAATCAGGAGGGTAACAGTGAGAAAATACAGAGAGATACCCATCTATAAATCTCATAAAAACTTGAAAGGTTTAAAAATAATTTTGCAGTTTTAGAAAACTGTAATTTTATTGCATAATGTCAAAATGATGTACAATCCCCAGAGAGACACACATAAAAAAACCAAACCAAAAACTCAAAACAAACTACATTTGGATGCAGTGGAACAAGAAGACCAAATGAAGACAACCACAAGTTGGTGTCTGAAGATCAACCCCAGCAAGACAATTTTAGGGAAAGCCTTAGATACAACAGAACTTTTAATAGTTATGACTGAAAAGTATAAATAAAAAAAAAATACAACACAAACAGGCAAAAGGAGGAACACTAAGGTAAGGACTCTGAAAAATACTGGAGCAAAACTACACATAGCTCTGAAAGGCAGAAAAGGATGCTCAAAATCAGCTACAATAACTACAACAGCACCTATGGCTCAAGTTTAGACCAACAGAGTTTCTTAAACATTATTAGCATTCTGGATTAAAAAAAACCAATGACAGCTGAAAAGCCATAGCAAATTTTAAAATAAATAACACTGTAATTTCTAAGATGAAAGTGCATAAAGTGTGAATGACTGATAAATTTGCCATTAAAGTGTAAATCCAAGAGTAAACGCAAAAATTTACCCACCAAGGGCACTGATGTTGCCATTGAAAAGCTGCAAGGATTTAAGCTTGACTCAAACCAGACAGTATTTAGGATGGTTTAAGCAGTTCAGTCTCCATGCCCATTCACTTTGCCCTGTAACATTGCCTCCCAACAATGCAGCATTTTGGAGGACACAGCTACCCAGAAGAGCACCTCCAGATATCCACAAGATAATATGAATATATGTGTTCCCAGACAACACTGCCTACAGAAAGATGAGAAGAGAGAATGTAGACATTTGTAGAACTTGCACCTAAATTATTTGATCTCTCTTACTGAAAATTGTAACCTATGTAAGTTACAGTGAAGTTCTTTGGGAAACAAAGTGTTTTCACACAGCTTCAGAAATTTGACAAGTTCATTTTTCTAGCTTCATAAAGATAAAAAAGTTCACCTGGAATTTGCTGGCAAGAAATGATATAAACAAAGACGCATGTCTGTCATTCATTACTTTTACATAATCTTGCCTTTGTCGTATACAAATAAAAATGTATTTGTAATATCTTTGATTGATGCAAATTACCACTATTTTAAAATAATGATACCGACAGTTTTAAGGCATTTGCTTCACAGCATCGTACTTACGATCTCTTTCACTAAGCATCACAGCTCACTGGGAGCAATATTATCAGTTTTGATTTATTGCTATCCTTAGTGAACGGCTGAGGACTTTTACAAAGTACAACATGGGTCAAGATACCAACTTAACAGATGAAGAACTTGCAAGTGATTCATCGGGAGTTTGCCAGTGCTTTCTTTGACACAAGATACCTCCCGATTAAAACAAATAAACAAACAAAAACCCCAGAAAACACACAACAGAAACTTCAGCTCCATTTAGGTAACTTTAATATCTAGCGGCATGTATTTTAGTGAAAAGACGTTTCACTCTAGTATCGTGGAATTCAGTTTGTGACGTAAGTACTGTAACAATATTTAGACCAGTGATCCAAAGGACAGCTAAATACAGGTATTTCAAATAACCAAAAAGGATCCATATCCAGCTACCAATTCCTAGTCGTCAATTTTTTAATTAAAAGCTCAAATAACTTACTCAACAACAAGAGCAGCCAAAAAAGTCCACAAAAGAAACAAAAAAGGTGAAGTGCCTACATTCTAATACAAAATTTAAAATGCATACCTTGCTGCAATTTGCTTGTACTTTTCATTTAGGGTTTTTGCATCACCTCCATCCATTTTGACTTTTAGTACCTGAATCTTCACATTATTTGTTATAGTTCTTCAGAAGTCTACTGCTCAAGTTCACAAACACACCAGACATTAACGAGCAGGCATAAAAAGATATCACTTGAATGTATAAATAAATGTATTTAACCTTTACTAAAATCATATGCAAAATACATCATCTGCAAGTATCAAATGAATAATCATCTTATAATGCTGACTAAAAAGTAGAAAAATATTCTACATCAGCCACATTTCCACTATTTCATTCCATCCCTCAGTTCTTTATCATTATATTAATTGACAGTGTACGTACTAGACATTTTTATACATAAAATGTTCATTAAAAGTGGTAACAAATTTCAGCCCAAAGAAATACTTTGTGGCATAATACCTAATTTTATATCAATATCAAAACTGAAAGTTTTTTAAACTGTAGAATAGGTACAGCCATTAATCAGCCACACATAACCTAACAAGAGTCAAAGAGTATAAATAATACAACAATACAGATTACAACTCCAGCTGTTGGTTGCTTTTAAAATGTGTACACACACATACTGTACATGTCAAGCAAACACACAACATCGAAATACGGCACCTGCTTAAAAAAGGAAAAATAGGAAAGAAGCAGAAAATGGTGAAACCATACAGCTGACTGTATTGAGACATTTAAGAATTACTCTGACAGCAATCCTGGCAGCTGAAGAGAACACAGGGTCTGTGAAAGCAGCACAATATTCGGATATTATCTACTGTGCATTGGCAATTCCCCACAGCACGGGCCGGGAGCTGGGAGCTCCTGTCACCACTACAAAGTCAATGCCGCCACCTAAGGGTGATGGCACTGCACTGTATTTACTGACACGGTACTTACAAAAAGTTACGCACAAAATAAAAGTCTGACTCCTGCAGTGTGGTTCTAATGCCCTTACGGCAGACATAGGCAGCTGATTTATGCACAGGTACACTTTTCCCTTCTACTAACATCAAACTCTGCATAAATGTTTCACTGCAAGAACAGTATTATAGAAACTGCCCAGGTCAAAATGCAACAGATATTTAAAAAAAAAAATAAAAAAAAAAAAATTCTGAGAAATAAGGTACTATTATTAGATTTCTAAAGGACTGAACCATTTTATATTGTTAAAAAAATTAATAAAGTGTTTCAGAAGGGCTTGTCAAAAGACAAACTTTCCCAAAACGTTTTTGCTCCCAAACAGATGTCTTGTTTAGTTCTTATGAAAGCATGACTTCCCATACCTCAACCTAGTGCCAGTATAGCTGTTCAGAGCATTTTTAAAGCACTGAACCAAACTTTTATGGTACATTAGGTGGTTTTGATGCATATGTAGTGTTTGAGAAACTAAACTACAAGAGGTATTTGTCATTACTAGTGCATACCACCAGCATGCCATCTGCACGTTTTGCTTTAGAAATCTCTGCTTCAGTACTTGACAGAAGATGAGACATGATTATCTGAAGCTATGATACACAGTGTATACAGCAGAGAAATCAATCTCGGTACGTACACAGTCCTCTGCTGGTGAGGGTGGTGAAGCACTAGAAAAGGTTGCCAAGAGATGTCATGGATTGCCCCATCCCTGGAAGAGGACAGGCTGGACAGGGCTTTGAGGCACCCGGCCTACTGGTGCAGTGGTCACAGGGCTGGGAGCAGATAGTCTTTAAAGTCCCCTCCAACCCAAACCATTCCATGACTCTGCAATCTTCCTGAACATGTAGATAGATTTTTAGCAAGCAACTAGTTATTGAGAGATGCTAGTTACTCAGCATAAACAAGTCCTAAGTAGAACAAGTTACATGAAGTTACAAAGCTGTGTGATTTAGTGTGTTGCTGGCTTAGCATCAGTAGCTGGATTTGCTGAAGCCTTAGGCCAGAAGCTGTGAACTTAGACCTAGACATGCTTTCAGTTAGAATAATTAATTTGCTTCATCATCTTCCTAGGAAATGGTATAGTGCTGTGTTACAGCTATAGTATGAAAAGAATATTGATAACATAGTGATGCTTCGGTTGTTGCTAAGCAATGTTTATTATCTTGAGACTAGTGGTTTTTAGCTTTCCATGTTCTGTCAGTGAGCGGGTGCACCAGAAAATAATGCTACAGTTATCAGCAGAAGCTGTAACTCAACAAGACAAGAAATCAAGGCCCTGCCTGTGTGGTGGACACAGAGGAAGAATCCAGTAAAGTGCCAGAAGACACAAACCAAAAATCACCATTAGAACAAGGCGTGAGAAGAGAGTGTGAGGGGCAGGGGCATAAGTCGTAAAGGTGTAATTGCCTGGGGTTTTCTTTGTTCTGGGTCCCTCTTTGAAGGCACCCAAGCTGAGCTGACCTGATGCCGTACCACTCAATTAAACCAGTGATTTTTATAAATCCAGTGTCTGACACTCTGCTGCAGGAAACCTAGGTCACGCCTCAAGAAGGAGAATGTGCCTGTGTCTACAAAGAAAACCAGCAACAGGGTCCTGCTGAACATGAGGGTTTAATTGTAAAAATAATAAGTGAAGGGGGAAGTCTGGAACAACTAGAGTTCTTTTTAAAACCTCAAACAATGAAATAAACTAGTTAGAGGGTATTTTGGGAAACTATGCCTGAAGAAACATGGGAATACAATTCCTTTTCTGAAATTTCTCCAAGCAGATGAACGGTTTTAAGCAACTGCATGTAAAAAGTGAAACAGCATATGGAATACACTATGGGGAATGGGAAAATGACACAGAAATTACATTCTTTTGGGATATTTTTTCAAAAAAACCTCTCTTTCATTTACTTGTTATCATTGAAACAAACTAAGTTATTTCCATACTTTCTAAGCATTTGATACTGTGCAGTTTATATGCCTCATAATACCAACTTTCTTCCTGAAACAATTTGCCTGAGCTAAACTCAAGGCAAAGTACTCTCTCCCCTTGATGTTTGTGACACAGGGTACAATGCTGAAGGAAGTGTTTTGTAGATGACAAGTACGAAGTAGGAAGGCAAATGCTTCCCAAAGTAAAAACAGAAGTGCAGAGGGGAATATAATTAAAAGACAAAAATAAATTTTTCTGATTACACGATGCTGATTATTCAGAAAATATGAAAATTAAGTTTATTTTTTCCTATGCACCTTATACTAAGTTGATTCCAGTCAATGCTTTAAAAGTATATGCTAACTGTTTAATTGTGTGACAAAACTATAATGTTTTGTTTGATCTTTCTTAATTCTTTTTTACTAAACCTGAAAAGTTATTCATATATCTTAAGCACTGCAGTTTCTATCAAACATAGCATCACAGTTACCTTGAATTTCAGCACTTATCTGCTGCAAACTGCAACGGTAAGCAGAACACTTACAGAATACCCATCTTAAAAAAAAAAATGTTAAATAGCTACCTATAAAATATTTACTTAAGATCAGGCATATTGCCAACTGGGCCAAAACTCGGTTATCTTGAAACACAAGAGTTAAGAGTCTAACAAAGAAATAAACACATGGTCAAAGTTATATTCTAACTGTCTTAATGAACGTATTTGGGAACCATCAGAAAAATTATCTGTCTTTAAGAAGTTGCTTCATGTCATCATTTTATTGGAGAGGAAGAAGTGCTGCCATAGCAGCTACTAGAGTAGCTTAGTTGCAGTATTATTTCCCATCCACTCCCAAATGAGCTTGTAAAAGAGGAAAGAGAGGAAGGGAACAAAGTATAGAGATAGAAATACTGTCATTCTCTACAGCATCTAAAACTCCACCTCCTTTTATCTTTAGAAGCTCTCTCTCATTATCCCTATCTAGTTTACCACAAAAAAAAAAAAAACCACAGACACTTGGTGGAATAGGGAGGAACAAATTTGTAACTACCACCTGTTAAGTTTCAACAATCATTGTATTATAATTTTAGCCATTAAGTTCTCCAGTTAAGGAAAAGCAAGTAAAAGAAAACAGTGTGTTAAATCAAATTACTTAAGTGGAGGTTTTTCTCCAGCTCTACAGTGAGCTCCCAAATCTAGGTCTGCTCTATTCTTAATAAGGAAAACAGATTGTGCAAAAAGCTTCTGGAGGTAACTCTTCCCTTTGGGTGTGCTGTACTCAGCACCTTGTTCTGCATCTCATAAAACCTTTAAAACACCTTAGGACTCCACCCTTCTATGAAAAGTTGCAACAAAAGCAATGAAGTTCCCTCCACTCTCAGTGTCTCCGCCAGAGCACTACATGTTAGTATGCACTTCTCTGACCTTGCAGCTGAAGCTATGTGCTCTCTACGTGGGGTGGAAGAATAAAAAAAGCAGTTGGTACAAAGATAAAAATAAAATTAACCTGTTCATCTTCCACCAGCTTCATTCACACTAAACATTCATATAATGCAAACAGGAAGTTATATCACTCCACACCACTCTACCATAAAATAAGAAGTCCAACTAAACAAAGCCAAGAAATTACAAAATTTTCTAGTTTTGTCCGGACAGAGCTATAATCTGTTCTTCCAATTGCACTGAAATTCTGTGCGATTATTCAATTGTATCAGATGGCTTGGGTGGCAGATCACGAGAGACAACTCAGTGTCGCACTTCGTAAGTCCTGCAAAGTTTGATTTTTTATTTTTTACTAGGTTCTCAATTCGGCCAGTATGCTCAGAAAGGAGGCTCAGCGTATAATTAGTCTTTCATTCAAAGGACAGAGGAAAATTAAACATATTTTGAAGAGATACTAATCATAAACAGTTATGTAAATAGTAACAACCTTTTGTTAAGTTAGCCATGCAACATTAACTTTTTCCTCCTACATCCTTTGTCCCATTTCTTAATTGCAGCTTTCACTTATTACCATGACATAATCAGCACTTCAAAACCAGGAAAGGGTCTGTTTATCTGTGAAATGTCTAGCATATTCAACAATCAGAACATAAGTTCTTTTTCCTCTGTTTCTGCTCAGCAATCTGATAATGGAGTTACTTAGCAACAGATGAAGCAACTGAACTGTGTTGCATGATCCACACACATTTCACTGCAAAGTAACACTCACAAAGGCATTATTTAGCTGATGGTTGCCTCTGCCTAGATGTATTTTTGAAGTGTAAAACCCATTAGTGTGAGACAAGCCTACACGAAAACTCAACCATCATGTACTATCTGTAATGCACTACACATTTTGAAATTAAGAGAAATTGCCTGTGAGGGTCACATACATGATTTTGAGCACCTCTGAGAAAGGAATAAAAAAGAAGATACAAAACACAAAACTATTTACATCATTTACACGGATGCTAGAGCAGTTGCTTAAAAGGGGGGGATAGGAGTCCTCTGTCTATAGCATACTAACAATGCATGAACTTCAAATACACAGACCAAGCCCTCGTATGTCAAGTCCACTTTTCTTGCCACAGAATATTTTGATTTGAGAGAATGTATACTTACTCATACCAAAAACACACACACACACAGAGACTATTTTCCAAACCTTCTTCACTAGAACAGCAGAAAGCAGTATATACCACACCAAATATTAAGAGAGGAGATTTTTTTAGAAGGGAGAAAATTAACCCACAGAATCTGACAAACGATTTGCCAACAATTACTCCCTTTCAAGATAATTCCACAACTTAACAATTAAACAATTCTTGTATTTTTTATTTATTTTAGTATGTGAAAACTTCTATTTTACAGCTGTATGAGAACTTCGTAAAAATTGTCTTGGTTCATCACACAAAATTACACTGACAGCAAGACTTGAAAGTCTCTTGCCCCTAGCAAGGGGAAAGCACAGCAGCTTCTGCAGCTTTGTCATCTAGGGGCATTGTTCAAGTGTTATTTTACTCTAAGGATTCAACACCATGGAGTTCATAACACCTTCACAACTTATTTCATGTGTACATATGAAGATTTATGGAGCTGAATTTTAATTTTACAGAGCTATACCAAATTTGCCACAAGATTTTTTTTTACACCCTGAAAAAATAAGGATGGGCAGGAATTTAAGTACAATTAGATACTAAAAAAGAAACCATATTCACGAAAAAATTGGGAAAAAAATTCAGTTTTTATAAGTCACTTGACATATTCTCAGAAGGGACAAAATTTAGAGAAATTTCCTATTCATTCGAAAACAAATATTTTTGTCTTATTTCGAGTTAAAAATCAATGTTATGTTTTCAACAATGAAGGCAACCAAGTAGAGTGCAAGTTAAGAGCACATTTCACAACTGCCTTAAAAGAATTAAGATATTTCCTATATTCCATTTCAACTAAGAACTTTGATGACATTTCAGATATTAAACCCACAAAGTCTTTAAGTGCTAATAACTGCAGTAACAACTTCTTAGGTCACATTTCACACTATAAAGAGAATAAAAACTTCAATGATGAGAACTCTAAAAGGCATCTACAAGGAAAGACAAGTTAATACCTCACCTACATATTTTCCAATGATCATGCACTTATGCAGATATTTAAACATACAGCATTCTTAATTACAATTAAGCTATCTTTCACATACAGTTATACAAATCTTGAAGGTTTTCCTCTTCCATTCAAAGATAAATAACTTGAATTTACCTACCTTTCTCCTTCCAGAGAAGAAAGGAAGATGTTTTTCCTTCCAGACATTGCAGAACACTTATTTCTCTTTTTCATATTTAAAGGTTTTTATTTATTAAGGTAAGTATTAGAAGGACTAACTTTGACAGTATTCAAGATTTTGTTTCAATACAGGAGGAGGGGCACACCCTTTTTCTGCATCTGAACTATACTGAAATCTCAGTTTTGGTCTCAAATCTCCTATTTTTCAACTTTCTACAGTTCTGATTGAACTCTCTAATGGGCTGACTTTTTTGTTCTTTGGGGTTTTGTTGGTTCTCAAACCAACAATCTTAAGCATTAGCATAGTATCTCTTTGTCTATTTGAAGCAAATATCAAATGATTTTTGAATACAAGGTATGCCGCTTTCTTACAAACATGATTTATTTGTTCCAGTTCAGCACTTTTCAAACAAAGTTTATAACCGTGATGTTAGCTGACAGTTAAAAATTCAACTGCAAGCAGGTTTTACTACTTACTTGCAAGAAGAAATTTAAAAAATAAAATAAAATTCCAAAAATCCTAAGTCACTGTTATGCTATACTATTTACAAGCTACTGGCTTTCTACATTAGAAACCATCATTTCAGAGACTGCTTAGAATTAGGACACAAGGCTGTTTTATTACTCCCCAACAACTTCCCTCTACTAGCACAGGCAAACTACTCAACTTTATGCTGATGAGAAAGTGGCATATTTCAAGAAAATATTACCAGAGTGTATCACTTGTAATCAAGAACACAAGCTCTAAAAATCTTTTAGCTTAGCTAAGTTTGCACATTTTACTGCACTCGTAGAAATAAAATCAACATTTTGTATGACCTAACTATTTTCCTATACAAACCATGCACCTCCCAAACGATTACTCCTGAAATGTCATGTTAAAAATAAGAAGTTAATGTGTCTAGTTTAACTTGGACTCTGTGTCACCTTCTGAGCCATCTCTGCAGAATTGCAATTTTCACAGCCAGAAACATTTTTAAGCAATTCACTTTCAAAAAGCACCCATTCTAAAGAAAATTTTAAAAATATAAAGAGCAAGAGAAAGCTTTGACATTCAAAATGCCTTGGGAAGAAAAAAATCATGGTATGTACTTACTAATTTGTTTTCTTGCATATATATTCTTTGCAGCTTCAGACAACCTTTAGCTATAATGATCATTCCTTCATCTGAGATCTTGTAACATTGCCCAAAATGTATGTCTTTCAATTCCCTGCATTTTGAACCGAGCTGCAATTAATGAAATCAAAGAGAAAAAAGAAAAACAAACAAGATTTAATTGAAATTAAGAGATGGGAGTAAAGATTTTTTTTTCTGCTTCTCCACCCCCACATTAAAAGTTATCTTTCTTTCCAGGCTTTGAAACACTATATGCAAAGAAGAAAGATTCCAATTGTATGACAAAATGAAGTTGCTAACTAAAGTCAAAAAAATGGAGCTAAGAGCAGCACAGAAGAACTAAGTTATTTACTGGGTGTACATGTAGCGAACAATGCCTTTATGCTCAACCACTGACAGCATACTTGATTTACCCTAATTCCTAAATGCTGCTTTAACACTCTCAGAGAGTTGATGAAGCCTTCCTGCACACCTAACAAATAAAGATCTCAGTCACCTTCAGCATTCATGAAGCAAAAACAAGTTACTTAAACACAGGTTTCAAATAGCAACCAAGCCCAGGAAAATTGAATCCAACAGAAGTGAAGTATAGGATGTCAAACTGCAGCTTTAACTATAAAAGGGATCATTTAATCCCTAGGTATTAAACAGAAAAAAGGAAGTATGTGCCAGTCTCTAGAGAACAGCACTGACTGCACCAAAAAAAAATCTCCATAAACCAATTTTTAGAATAGAAGATTTTTTTTTTAAATTTTAATTTAATCCTAAGAGAGCGTATCTTCTTCCAGGTCCCTTTTTGCATTTGGTAAGCTAAAACATACTAAGTTTATAGAAGAAATTTGTGGAATGGATGGTTACCTGCTTCAGGCCTTCATCAGTGAGTCTGTCTTGATTGCCCACATGCACTTTCTGAAGAAGAGGACACTGAGAGGCAACTGCAATAATAGAGGTGTCAGAAAGTTGTTTACACCTGTAGGCAGTATACCTTAGGAGCCCAGGACATTTAATTGCTAATATGCATACTCCTGTATCAGATACATTGCGACAATCAGAAATATTGATTTCAGTAATATTCTGGCTTCTTGATGCTATTTTTTCCAACAGCTCATCAGTTACCTGCAAAGGAAAAACAAATACATATATAGCTTTTTCCATAAAGATCTTTAATGTCATTAGGGTAAAAATGGCTCTTTGTAAGATGTATTTCCATGAGCTATGGGGAGAATGGAACTATACCTTTACAAATACTACTTACAGCTGCACATTTTGCTGTAATTGGTTTGTTTCAGGGGGCTTTTTAGAAGCTTTTGATGGAATATGGACAACTGGGGGAAAGCCAGTTCTGACAGACTGTTTGGACTACAGCTAGATGGTCTCATGATAAAGCTCACAGGGAGAGGCAACAACTAGACAAGAACAAAAAATATGGCCAGCTGCAGGAATTTATGTCACTACAAAAAGAATCCCAAACAGCTGCCCAACTTGACAGAAGTTTTCAAGTATCAGATTAAGCTCTAAAGTTAGGAGGGTAACCACAGACCTACTTCTCTTTTCAGCAACCACAAATAGGCTATGTGTGGTGTCCAGATATTAGAAAGATAAATTACTTGTTGGTAGAATTGTCTTGTTAAGGTTTAGGGCTTGATGTGCTTCAATGACCTCAGCTCCTAGGGGAGGTTAATAAAGTTTGGGGAGAGTGATGTACTACTGATAGTGGACACAAAGAATGCAGAATTTACAGACTACAATGACATTTGGCAGAACTCCCTAGATAAGGAAGAAACTAACAAAGCCAACTCAGCAACTGTGCTGAATCAGCTCCAACTGGGTAAAAGGTGATTCTGGCAAGGAGAGATGGCAAACACCACACACCACCAACCCAAGAAACCCATCAACCCAAAAGAAGAGAAAGACTGAATACGTGAACTAATAAGCATAAGAAGTGATGGAATCATTTAGCCAAGAGAAGGTAGAATACTAACTAATAACAGAACTATGTAACTTGTAGCCAATGAACATTACTGCCTTTGCTTACTGAAATATATGTGATTTCATATTGATAATCATTTCTGCCCTGTGGCAATTGTGTTAGTCTTCATTCTGTTTGTTACATGTAGTAATGTTACACAGAAGGGCAGTGTTTAAATGTCTTGAAATTTTTCTTTTTTCAGGTTAGTATATTAGCAGCTATGCTCAATCAAACCAAAGAGAGGACTGCTGAAGAATACACTCAGTGCATGGTAGCTCAGAATGCAGCTGTAGTGGAGCTCAGGCTGAGCTCTGGGTGGCACAGCCAGAGGCAAAAGGCCATGAACTAGTGCCAACCCTTTGCACAACAAAGGGCACAGAGACCTGTGGCATGGTCAGGTGAGGGACACTTGGAAACACAGCAGGAGCTGAGGGCCACCAGATGTCCCCATGAAGACTGTGAGGGTATAAAAGCCCAGGGGTCCCTTTGTTGGGGGTCCCTCCTCCTCCTCAGCACCAGCTTGAGCTGTTACTCTGTTTTTGCACAATAATTACATTATTTTAAGGACCCAGAGGTCTGAGACTCTGCTGTGGGAAACCTGAAGCTGAGCCAGTAAGAAAACTGGTCTGACTGTGTGAGCATGGGGTGTGCAGGGAGCCAGGCCAGGCATCCATCACCTCCCTGGGGCTGCTGCTGCAGAGGGGCTTTGGTCCCACTCAGGTGGTGCCAGTGGATGCTCAGACAGCTAAATTTCCTTAACCTTTATAAAAAACTATTCCATCCATTTCATATCTATACACATTGTCGTTAGCCAAAATGACAATAATCTTAAAAGAAGACAATCTTTAAAAAGACCATTCAGAAATACTTATCCATCACTTGGAATAGATAAGATTTAGCTTTAACCAAAGCGGGCATGAGAGCAACCCGAATGCCTTTTGGTTTTTGTCTTATACAGCTAAGGAACAGTCTTTGCTGTATTCGATCTGTTTCTCATTTGTAGCAAGACAAATATTTCTTGTTATTTCATCAGGCAGGTGTTAAGAAGGAAAAGAACTGCACTAGTTTTGCCCGGGGTAGAAGTAATTTTCTTCACAGTGACTAGTATGGGACAATATTTTGGATTTGTGTTGGTTTTCTTATTGCTGAGCAGGGATTGGACAGAGCCAAGGTTTTTACTGCTTTTCACATGGTCACACTGGCAAACAGGCAGGGAGGCTGGGAAGGGGCACAGCCAGGACAGGTGACCCCAACTGACCAAAGGGATATTCCAGACCAAGTGACATCATGCTTATTGTATAAAGTGAGGGGAAGAAGGAGAAACCAGGGGGGCACTTCCAGTGATGGTTTTTGTCTTCCCAAGTCATCATTCTGTGTAATGGGCCTCTGCTCTGCTGGGGATGGCTGAAAACCTGCCGGCCAATAGGATGCAGCGAATTAATCCTTTGTCTTGTTTTGTGTGTGTGTAACTTTTGTTTTCCCTATTAAACTGTCTTTAAAACCACCAGTTTTGTAGTTTTTACTCTTCCAAGTCTCTCCCCAGCTCTGCTGGTAGGGGAGTGAGCGAGTGGCTGCCTGGGGTCTGGCTGCTGGTTGGGGTTAAACCACAACAATGACAAACTGCAAAGAAAAAAAATCCTTCTTCAAAAGGAACCCTCCAACTGTTATCTCTCTGTACCCTGTATTTTCAAGAAACTCTCATGATAATATTTATATTGACCCTCGAAGTCACTACTCCAGGGGTTTAGAAACAACAAACCTAAGAGGGGTGGCCAAACAATACCAGCATCCCTAAGGTTTTCCACGGGAGGAAGTTACCCCGTACAATTTACGGCTAGGTTCCCTAAGGATCTCACTAAATTAAATACACAAATATTTCATTCTAGGATAGGTTAAAGGCCTGAAAAAGAAAAAAAACAACCCCAAACACGATCTCTCTTCTAATCAGTAAGAGCCATACCAGCTGAAGAAAAAATAAAGAAAATTTGTTTAAAACAAACTGAGGAAGCACCGTGTACATGACCATTCTTCAAACTATAGAATCCTCAGAAAAGCTCATGTTTGTCTTTGCATTAATAAGAGGTCTGATGGTTCCTATAAATGGAACTACCACTACCTGATGCAGAGGTGAAACAGGTAACCCACAACCCATTTCAAACAGCACTTGTGCTCACATTGTTTAACAACTAATCTCAGACAAAATACATTGTATTTAAAGGAACTAATCTAAGGGTCCAGACACTTTCAGCTAATAGCAGGAAAATCCATGAAAGTACAGATATCACCACTTTATTTGTTTCTTTTTTTTAACTCTGGTCAAAAGTACAAGTTCCAAGAACAAATTCTGAGACATCAAAACACTTATTCCACAATGATACTTTCATACCTGCTGACGACTACTGAGATCCAGTTGCTTCCAAAACTGAAAATCTAAACAGAGGTCACGCCAATATTTACAGACTAATGACACTGAAAGGCAACGCTCATTCAGAGATAAGTTGGAAAATATCTGTAAAGAAAGAAAAGAAAATTGTCATATTTTAGAGATAGAAATAGCATGTTTATTTAACTCCCACTTATGTCAGATAACTTTGAGGGCAATGGTTGTACTAGTTAGCACATTTAATTCCTGAAAATTGTACTCAAACACGTACACTTTCACATCCACCTTTCAATTTGTTTCACCTCAACTCTGTCTAATCCCCCTTCCAAACACCAGAATATCCTTCAGCAGCGTAAAGGGAAACAAAAAAAAAAAACAAAAAAACAAAAAAGAAAAAAAAAACCACAACCACACACCAAACAAAAAAAAAAGTTTAATAGCTTTTTCTAAAACCATTTTACACTTCTTTTTCCCCCTGTTGGCAAAAGGCCGGGGTAAAGGAAGCAGAGTTCTGGAAAAGGAGGTCATTCTCTCTCATCTCACTATCTTTCAGCCCAAATTCCTAATGCAAATGTCAGTTCCTCCTGCTTCACCCCTTCATGTCATAGTTAAGATTAGTGGGTTTCTTTTTCCCTTCAATGGACGCAAGAGACTCGATGAGACTTCAGGCTACATCCCATTTAAGGATACCCAATCACAATGTTCTCCACTGACAGCCTTATCACACCTTCCAGACACAGAAAATTCTTTAACAAGCAGTCCTTGCTTTGAAATAAAACTGTTCACACCGACTCTAATATTAAAGACCAGGAATGCCTTCCTTGCCTCAGTCTTGAGTAGCAAGACTGGTTGCTCTGCAGGTACCCAGCCCACTGAACAGGGAGACAGGGCCAGGAAGCAGAATGAAGACTCCCCACAATCCAAGCGGGAATGGTCAGTGACCTGCTCCACCACTTAGACACATATAACTCTAAGGCGGCCAAGCAGGACTCATGAACCCTGAACGAGCTGGTAGAAGTGCTCACCAAGCCACTGTCAATTATTTACAAGCAGTCCTGGCTAACAGGGGTGCTTCCAGTTGACTGGATGCTGCCAAATGTGATGCTCATCTACAAGAAAGTCTGGAAGGAGGATCCAGGGAACTACAGGCCTGTCAGTCAGACCTTCATCCTGGAAAAGCGTGTGAAGCAGATCATCTGGAGGGCTGTTACATGGCGCATATAGGACAACCAGGGGTCAGGCGCAGCCAGCAGGGGTTTGTGAAAGGCAAGTACTGCTTGACCAACCTCCGAAGACCAGGTGACCTGCTTGGTGGAATTGGCAAAAGGCTGTAAATTTTGTCTGCCTGGAATTTAGTAAAATTTTTGAAACAGTTTGCTTTGACACAGCACTCTCCTGCAGAAACTCGCTGCTCATGGCTTGCATGGGTGCACTGTTCACTGGGTAAAAAATTGGCTGGACAGCCAAGCCCAGGGAGTGCTGGTGAATGGAGTTACACTCAGTTGGCCACAAGAAATGGTGTGGGAACAGGATCAGGGCAGTGACCATTACTCTGTTCTGGGCACTGATGAGGCCACACCTCAATCCTGTGTCCAGTTTGAGTCCCTCACTACAACAAAAACCCTGAGGTGCTGGAGTGTGTCCAGAGAAGGGCACTAGAGCTGGGGAAGAGTCTGATGGGAAGCAGCTGAGGGAGCTTGGGGTGTTCAGCTGGAGAAAAGGAGGCTCAGGGGAGACCTTCTCGCTCTGTACAATTGACTGTAAGGAGGGTGTAGCCAGGTGGAGGTCAGGGTCTTCTCCCAGGCAAAAAGAGACAGAATGACAAGAAATGGCCTCAAGCTAAGGAAGAGGAGGTTTAGTTCAGACATTAGGAAAAATTTCTTCACTGAAAGGATTATCAAGCACTGGAACAGGCCACCCAGGTACAAATCCCCTAAAAGAAAAACGTCACGTTGTTTTACCTTTAAAAACAAAACACAGCTAATTCCACAGTATTCCTCCTGAGTCAATCCACCATTCTGAATGAGTAGATGTTCAATTGATTTTAATCCAACTAAACTACGTCCTTGCATAGCACAATTCAGAACACCAAAAAGAGTGTCTGACCAAGTTTTGATGTTTTCTTCTGTGTTTCTTCAACATTCTAGAATATTTTGTAAGACAATGGACGAGAAAGAGAGAAAGCAAATGCTGATTAATATTAGTCAAGGGTCCAACCAGAGAAACTAGAAATAAAGTTGTTCTGTGTATTCTCTCCTTTATGAAGTCCCTGCATGATGGGCTTCAGACATGACACCCTTAACACTTCCCCACTTAATATTTCTACATTAAATGTATGCTAGATAGGTCATGCTGTGTGTGCAATACAGAATACTTTGAACTTTTATGCTAAACATTAGCATTTCAGCAGGAACAGAGGAGAAAAAAAAAAACAACTACACAAACAAAATAAACCAAAAGGTATCCCATAAATACCTTTTTTTTTTAAAGATCTTTTTTAAAGATCAGTTTTAAAATACCACAAATCCATGTACTAGATTTATTTATTGTGTCTTTAAATATTTGGTAATTTTGGCCTTAAACCAAGTTCCTCAAAGTCAATCAGGTTCAAGAAGAAGATAACTGCATTTTTAATCATAGGAAATAATGAAAAGTCAACTACATCCATGAAAGTTACTATGAAAAAAGGTTTGATAGTAGAAAACTGTGTATGTGGTTGTTAACATAATATCCTCAGTATGAAGTTTTCTAAAACGTAATTCACATCACCAAATATAATATGAACTAAACATAAGACTAATTCAAGAAATAATTTAACTTATCAAAAGAATCTTAATTAAAAAAAATTAAAAATGACAATCAAGGAGTTAGAATTATTAATTGCACAGACTAAAGAAGCTTTTGCCTCAGGAAAGGATGCAAGAGGATTCAGCTGATTGCTAATACTATCATTCAAAAGGATACTGCTGACTTTAAGAACAAGGTATAGCTCTATGAACATGAATAAAATACAGGCCCTATGGCAGAAGAGACTGTAAAAGGTGAATCTATCCATCCCCTATTTCTGTCCACCATTTTCATTTATGATTTGTTGAAAGAAATCTTTTAATTTCTGTGAATGAAGCTCTTCTCTATCAATGAAAAATGTCTGTATTCAAGAACAGGTTTTTCATTACACTGTACCAAGTAGATATGTTTAAGTAGGTATGTTTGAAACAAAAAAGTTTGTGGAATTAACAACAAAAGAACAATAAAATACACACTCAAACATTTCATTGTGCGTAAGTAACTTGAGACATTCATTCTTGGGAAACTGCTCATTTGTTTAATCTACCTTTTCAGCAACTAACTGAAACTTCATTAACAAAAATATTTTTAAATTACCATTTGACAAAAGGAACATGCTGAGTGCATGACATTTTACTATGAACTGTAAAACACAGTATTTGCTAATTGCAAGCATGGAGCAGTTAAGCTACCAGTGGTTTATGTTTATTAAACGTTGCTTCACTCTATTTCAGAAAACTCAAGAATCATACAGAACAGAAGCAAAAGGAAGAAAAGACAAATACCTGCTTGGTTCTGAAGAGATTTCTTCACTTTGCCCACACATAACTCTAACAAAACAAGGGAAATAGGAATGATTCCAAGTTTATGAAAGAGACGTGCGCACTGAATGCACACACCTCTGAAAGGAGCCTCAGTATACCCATGAAGGAAATCAAGTAAAAGTGCTCCTGTGATTAAGAAAAATATGCCAGCCAGGAAAATGACAGTGTGATTTCACATCACAGCTAGGATTCTCTTGGCAAGTTGCCATTAATAGAAACAGTTTACCAGTCCCCTACTTCCAGTCACCTGAATTTTAGCACTGGGTTTTGTGACTGCACTTAGAGAAACTCTTTTTGGGCAGCTGATCCTAAGGAAAAGTTTTGCAACGTTACATGGGTGTCAGATCAGCCAGCTGAATTTACTCGGGTCTGCAATTGCATGATCACTCCACAGAGCACAAAGCCAGTGGCATGAACACCCAGCCAGAGGTTACAAAAGGAGACAGACACTGCCCTTGCCAGCCACTTACTCACAGATTGCCTTAGCTGCAAGGCAACTTTAGCTTCTGTCGGTGAGAAATGACTGTCCTCCTAATGGAAGGGAGAAGTCCTGACCAATAGGCAGAGTACCTATATTTGAAAGGGCTCACTATGTTTTTACTCCCAGACACATAATTGTCTTTACTAAAATACACTAGGTAGCGTTTCCGAGTCACCACGCCACTTAAAAAGTAGACATTAAAACAAAGCAAAATCTGTGAAAGATCAAACACGGGTCAGGCAACCTGAAAAAAAGAAACAAATGAATAGGGAATGAAAGTGGAAGTTTACTTAATTTACTTTACATTCCAACACTGTACAACTTGTAATCTGTTCATTTTCTCCCTGCAATAATAGGTAGTTTTGGGGATGCCGAACAAGCCAAGCCAACACCTAAACAACTTTAGGGGAAGTTTTACTGGCCATAAATGTTTCGGCATCTATCCCTGTCAGAAAAAGCAGAAATTACGTTCCAAGACATGTTTCCTCCGTCACATTGCTAATTCTGTCGTGTTAAAACCTACATGCTTACACAAAAGCCACCTTTTCAAACACACCTCTGGAAAGCAAAACTATTGTTTTTATAATTCTGCAACAGATCATAAAACTCATAATGACATCTTTCAGAAAATTATCATTGAAATAATGAGCCTAAACTTTCTTCTCTTTAGTTACTATTCAACTGGCACAACTTCCCTTCACAATTGTGCCCCTCAGCTGCATTCCAGAAGCTCAGCAACATCACAGTGAACCTCAAACTGGTTGATTTCCCTGCTAGAATCACAGGGTGACAGTAAGCTTCACGGGAAAAACAAAAAACAAATAAGAAGCACAAAAATCAAAACAAATCCATAACAAACCACATTGCTGTGCTGAATATTGTTAGAAAAAAACAAGTTCAGGTGAGTTAATACTGAAATTAAAGTACATTTTATCTCCTAGCATCAGGCACAAAGGTTCAAAACCCTTTCCATGTCTCTTAGAGCAATATCTAAGAGTAAGACTCAGCACAAACTTCAGGCAGGATAAACAGATGGAAACACCAACACAAGTAGGAAAAAAGAGCTGGTATTACAACAGTGAGTCAATGAACTTGTGGATCAAGTCTAATCCAAATGATGTCTTTTGATGTCTCTGCCTCCTGACTAGGCCAAAAAAAAAAAAAATTAAAAATTAAAATAAAAAAACCAAAATCACAGCACAGCTATAACATGCACATATATTTTTTCAGAAATAAATGCCAGCATTCAAAAGTCAGAAGACAAACTCAAAGGTCTAGCCCTAGTCTATCAAACCCACTTCATATCACTTAGATTATTTTATTAGATTATTTTAGATTCAGTGCTAACAGTACAGTCACAGTAGGAATGCATTTTGTATCAACATTATCATAGAAAAATATGTGAAGTTATCATGACAACAAAAGAAAATTGCTATGTTATTACAACAAGGAAAGAATGAGAAAAGTAAGTAAAAACCACTGAGTAAAGGCACAAGAAAAGGAGCCAGTAGTGCTTCAAATAATAACATTTATGAAAACCCTACATTAAATAAAATACACACCCACATATATACACACACGCACACTTATCTTCCCTTTATAGTGCATTAGCCCTAAGCCAAAACTGAGAGGGTCTCTGCTACAGGCAAGCATTCAAACTTTATAAAAATAAGATCAGCACACTGAGAAAGAGGACCTCAAAAAGAAGACATCATCTGTTCTAGACCCTTCTTGTTCTGAAGAAAGTTCAAGCACACCCCAAACACTCCTAATAAGGACATCCCCCTTGATGTTAAAAAAGAGAAGCAATAAACAGAACTCCCAACTTGTCACATAGCCTAAGAGGCAGGAAACCACTTTTGCCAAGAGTTGGAAAATGACACAGCGTAAGAACATTTAGGTATCTCACCCAAATCAAGCTTATTATTTCCTTTTATTTGATAAGGGACGGGAACACAGTTGAACTTTCTATCAATTTTCTCTTAACTAAAGATTGCATTTTAGTCGTCTTTTTGAATGTGTTATTGAGTTTGACCAGAATCTTCCAACTACTGTAATAGGCTATGTTTTTCATGACCTCTGGCTGTCCTCTGATGCCTCTCACACTTGTGTGTGGGTTTTCTAAGGAGATCCCAGTGTCCACCGCCTAATGCAGTACCCTAGAAGAGGCTTTGGAAGCACCAAGCACAGGAGAGAATTTCCTTTCTGTGTTTTACACGCACAACTCCTGTTAATACACCTCAAAAGGAAATCTGAAGTGTTTGAATTGGCATTCTCTCATAAGTTCACTGCTTAGTCTGCAGGCCATTTTACACCTTTTTTGATTAAACAGCAGCACTGCAAAGAGGTAACAGGTACAACAGGAAGATTTATTTCTTTTTCTATTTTTTTTTTATGCTTTCCAGGAATAAATAGCAGTGAAACTTCAACAAACACAGATTTGTTACATACAGCACAAATTTTCAGAACCTAGTAATGTGTAGCACGAGATTTTGTAATTTTCTGCACTGGATGCTTAGAAAGAGCTCCCTGTATGGTTTTTTTTTTCATTCACACATGTCTAGGTCACAGTCAAGCTGACTGATCTATAATTGCTTAATCCCCCTCAAGTTTTAAAGAGAATGGCTTTAAATTACCTTTTAGTCAAGGCTAATCACCTCCTCTACCAAGACTAAAGATGACATGATACCACTGTGCATCACTGTTTCCCCATACATGTTTCAGCAGCCAAATGAAAAGCAAAACCTATAAACTTGATTGTAGAACCACAATTCTTTTACAACTTCATATTAACCAGGATATCTCCTCACCAGTCAGGGAAACAGGATCAACTAGCACACTGCACCATGAACCTGCCAATCCACTAGGGCCATCCAATGATCCACAGGCCAACCTCACTCTGACAAACCCTTCCACCCATCCCAAACCCTTAGCTTAGAGGAGACTGAACCACTGGTAACAGCAAAACAGCACCTGAGCAGACAAAGTGGCCAGCTCTTACTTAGGAGTTCCTGCCGTGTACCTTTGGGTTTGTCTCAAGGCCAGCTACAGACAATGATGACAGACACTCCTGCACCAGCACCACTGCATCAGGAGCTCACAGATATGGCAATCAAGGAAAAAACCAGCAGGATCTATCTCCTGATGCTTGCCAGGATGGAAGCTCTTGTCTTGATATTAAAGTTTGCATCTCCACAACCTACTGTGAAAAGCTCAGTAAAGATTTTCGGTATATTTGTCTTCCACCCTCTCATAATAAAATGACACCCTTGGAGAAAGGATTATATGTAAGATATTCAATCTCTATCAAAACCCTTCCTAAGAAGGCACCTATAAATCCATTTGACAAGATGCCTGGTTAGAAATCTGAAGTTAAAAGTTCCATAACAGAGTAGTATATTTTGGAAGCAGTCACAAAGCCTCAAACAATGGAACAAGTAGGAGACAGATATGTAGATACAGATACAAATATATCGTATATGTATATATATCATCTCAAAAAACCCAGAACAACAAACCCAACTCATAAGTATAGCTAAGGATTGCAGGGCAAATTTGGGGGTAAATAGGTTGGATCCTACCATGATGCTGTAAATGTTGGCCAATTTTTTCAAAAACATTGCAGAAGAAACTGGGCTACAGGGCAACTGTAGAGACAAAATCACTGGGGGAAGTAGATGTCTGAGCTGATTTCAGCTAGGATAGAATTCTTCCCATTTGCTGGTAGAGCGCTTTGTAGCTGGTACAAAACAAATCTATTGTGCATCACTTGATTCTTTCTTTCTTGCTCTCCTTTTCCTACAAATATTGTCATTAGCATACTCTATTTTGTTTCAGTTATTAAACTCACAAGGTATACTTTTTCCCTTCTGCTCCCCACTAGTCTGGGAATGTGGTGAGGGGTGGTTGCCTGGTATTTAATCACCAGCTGGGGTTAAAAAAAAAAAAAAAACAGCCTAGTTTGTAACACAAACAAACAAACAAAATCCCCCACAACCACCTTGAGAGCACAGGTAAGAATGAAATACTGTGTCTATGTAAAATAGAGAAGAGATTAAATAACATTTAAACTAGTCCACAGGTGAGATGGACATGACATCTTTCACTGTGAAAGTTATATCAAATGTATATATTATAAATACGTATTAACTATTAAATAGAAATACTTACGGTATTTTTGAAAAAGTGAAACTAAGTACCAGAAATAACCACAGGAAAGTACTCATACCATTGATCAAAGTCTTTAAGCTAAACAAATCAAGTGAGTCCAGCTTCCTAAAACCAAGTATCAAAAGAAAAAATTATCTTCCAGTAAGTGGCAAACAGATGGATTTCCTTCTAGAACTACAAGACAAAGTTTCAGTTTTGCAATCACAGATGAGATCAATTCAGATGATAGCTCAGGAGTTTTTGTTTGCCCAGAATTAATTTGCATTAGTAGTGCATCTATGAAACATGACATATCCTTACTAGCACGTTTAAGCATATTTAAAAGAAAACAACAAACAACACAAAAACCCTCAAACCAACCAAACCTCCCACAGAATTAGTGTTACGTGCAAGACAGAGAGATAAGTATGCTGTTACTGTCTAACAACAAAAGAGTAAAGGAAGTACCTCCGACACTGGATGTACAACCAGCAAAACACAAACGCCAAGAGTCATCTGTCTCACACCCCTCCATTACTATGTTCTGCTTTCCTGCCATCTGACCTCTGAGAAACTCCTGTAATCCTGAAAACTTACTCCACAAAATTTAAAGGCACACTCAAATCAGACTATGGAAAATATCACTAGCTCAGTTCCAGCTAGACTCATCGTTTTAGCTAATGTTTAGCTGAAGGAAGTCAGCACAGTGGTCAAGAGAGCAGCTTAAAAATGGAAAGTAGTTCCAAAAGAGAACAGTATTAAAGGAACAGAAGACAGCACACGGGACAGGAAAGGTGAGACTGTTCCTTGGATATACAGCATGAGAGGTTATGAAAGCATGTAATTCAAGAAGGCTGCAAATACTGTGGAACTAGTAAGGTCAAAATTGATCCACAATACCCAACAACACAAACTGTTTAATAATCAACATTGAAAACTTGTGTAGCTCCAACACCCACAGAGGCACTAAATGCAGTGGCAGGCCCCCTTGCCGAGTACTCCACCAGCGATGTAAGTAAAAGTCAACTTGTGAAGGGCACCTTACGAAGTTAACGGGTACAGTCAAAACACCTACGAGAGAGATTCTGGAGCTCATTTGTGTGCCTGCACCTCCAGGTAATGGCTCACAACGCCTTTTACAACGACAAACAAATGGGGTCGGGGAACGGGACTCCAAACAAAGCCAAACACCGGCGCCACAGCCGTATCTATGTCCCCAAAGCCTGGCGCTGAGGTCGCTCCGGACCGGGCCGGCCTCCTCCGGCTGCCCCGCTGCACTGTGCCAGCCCGGCGACACCGGCGCCCCGCGGGCTGGCACAGCCCCTTCCCAAATCCCCAGGGAGACGGCTGGCACGTCCATCCCCCCATCCCGACCCACCTTGAGGAGGATGGAAGGTGGCAGCTGGTTGATGTCCGGGGTGGGCGGCGGCGGCGGCTCCCGGCAGCTGTCGCCGGGGTACTCCAGCGGCTCCTCGCAGCCCGCCTCGCCTCGTTCCTTCTCCTCCTCCCGGCCCTGCTCCTTCTCCTCCTGGGCCGCGGGAGGCGGCGGCGAGGCGGTATGTCCCCCGCCGCTCT
>VZRN01002102.1:794887-820826 GCA_013397935.1 Dasyornis broadbenti
GGGAGAAGCTTCCGCTACCGCCGGCCTGACCTCCTCCGGGGAGCGGGGGCGGCGCTCCGCGGGCCCGAGCTGCTGCCGCCAGCGGCCGCGCCGGGGCCGGAGGCGGCTCCGCCGCGGGTGGATGCCCGCGCTGGCCCCTGTGCGTCACATCGGGGCACTCACTGTGCCAGTGCGGCTGTACGGACTGCATACGGCACGTACGCGTGTGGTATGTGCGTGTGTGCATTATCACAGAATCCTTAGGGTTGGAAGGGACCTCTGGAGATCATCTCATCCAACCCCACTGCCAAGGCGAGGTCACCTGGAGCAGGTAACACAGGAACACGGCCAGGAGGGTTTGGAATGCCTTCAAAGAGGTAGGCGCCACGGCCGACCTGTTGTAGTGCTCGGCCAGCCTCAGCATGAAGTTCTTGTTTAGGTGGAACTTCTGTTTTATTTCATGGCCATTGGCTCCTGTCCTATCACTAGGCACCACTGAAAAGGGTCTGGGACCATCCTGTTGGCACCGGTCTTGGAGATACTTGTACGCATTACTGAGATCCCCTTTCACTCTCTAAACTGAACAGGCCCAGCTCCCACAGTCTCTCCTTATAACAGAGATGCTCCAGACCCATCAACATCTTTGTGGCCTCTGCCGGACCCCCTCCCATAGCTCTTTGCCTTATATATATACACATAAGTCATATAAAATACATACATATTTTTGAGTAACAGGTATAAAAGTCTTTTCGTTACGCTTTGTAGGCAAATGTCAGAGGACCCCTGCCCGCTAGTCTCAGATTATATGCAGGACAGTGGCTGAGGTTTTGCAGTGGCAAAGCAACGGAAGTGTAGAGACCACCAAGAGAAGTCTTCAAAGTTTTCCTCTGTCAACACAATCTTCCCACCAACACTCTCCAGAGAATACTTGTTTTCTGCTCTTTTAATTCGTTGTACACCCAGAACCAGGGCTTAGATCGCACCTCCAACCCTGTATGGCCTCCTGCAGACACTCACCTCTAACTGCAGTGTGTTGAACCTCAGTGCAGGTGCCAAGGTGTGTAAATCCTTGCTGGAGGCTGCAGTGTTTTAATTAAAACTGTGCTTAGTACCTAGCAAAAACAATTTGTTGCAGCATTCAGTTCTAAACTGTTGACTTAGCTACATAGACTTAGATATATAGTTTAAATATATGTGCAATTTTGTCTTTAGGGAAAGATGTTTGGGGATGGAGAAGGTGAGTTATAGCTAGAGTATATATGGCACAGTACTAATACTAAGTAACAAAGGGCAGGAAAGAAATGCACAGTATTTTATGTTGTGTAGCACATCTTTTGGCCTTTTTCCCAGGGACGAATTGTGTTAGGATTAAAATACCCATGCTGCTATTATTTTTGTTTGTTACCTCTATTATTAGTCTTCACCAGCTCTGTAAAAATATATTTTCTGTGATAAAAGTACTAAATATAACTTTGGATAAAAGTAGAGCAGTAGAATATTTTGTTTGGGTTTATAACTCAATGAGATTCATCAATATAAACAGCAGCAAATTTTTGCAAAAAAAATTGGCAGTCTTTTCCGCTGTGTTGCAAGAATGGTTTGAAAAGCAGAAGACAGCTGGAAGTAACCCTTAATAAGAGTGTGTGAATGACAAGCCAGTGATCCTCTTGCATGGACTGGGTTTAACAGTGCCTACTCTGCACTTGTGTAGCCCAGGTGTTGCTTCAGGGCTCCCCCAGTTAGCAAAGTAATGGACATAAATTCACTCTTTGTGCCTTAGCCATAGGCCTGTGGCGACTCACACACTCCCTCCTCCCACAGACTGCAACATTCTATTTCAGTAAGGAAAAACAAAGACACCTTGAAAGAAGATGAAAGTCCAAGTCAAATCTTCAACCCAATCGGAACTCAAAATAAACACTGGTCACCCTCAACTTCTCTAGAGTGTGTCTCTCCCATGCAGGCCACAGTACGTCAAGAACTGCTCCACAGTGGAGCCCTTCCATGGGTGCACAGGTCCTGCAAGGAGCCTACTCCAGAGCAGGCTTCTGATGGGGTCACGTGTGCCCTTGGACACTCACCTCCTCCAGCGTGGGATCCTCCATGGGTGCAGGTGGTTCTCTGCTCCACAGTGGACTCCTCCATGGGTCACAGTCCCTTCGACTCAAGTTCACACTGGAGTTCCTTCTAGCCTGTCCAGTACGGCAGCACAGCAGTGCCCTGGCCACTGTCCAGCCCAGGCACCCTGCCATGGCTGTCACCAAAGTGTTCCCAGGCACAACGTACTGGGATGACTGGCAGTGCAGCCAGCAGTAGAATCGGAGCAGCCACTAACAAGCACTGAGCTCTAACAGACAGACAGGAAAGCGAGCCCCATGGCAAGCACAATAGCCTGCCAATTCATAGCTAAACAGCAGTAACAGTTACAAATTCAATCTAGTACATTCCAGTCAAATCTGCCGTTATTTCAAACCTTCATGCACTACACTGGGTGCCTAAACAATTGACATGGTTTAACCCCAGGTGTTCTTTTTTCATTTTAATTACTTGTTTTTCCTTGAGTTTTATTTTTTCTCTCTTAGTTTTGTTTTCATTTTTTCTCTTTTCCTTGCAATTCATTATTAGTACTACTGTTATTATTTCTAAATTATTAAACTGCTGTTAACCTCAACCCATGAGTTTGTTTCTCACTTTTACACTTCTCATTCTTTCCCTATACTACTAGGATAGGGAAGTGAGAGGGAGTGAGTGAGCAGCTGTGTTTTTCTTAATTGACAGCTAGGGTTAAACCCCAACAATTGTGTTTGTCATAAATATATTAGGTATGATTATTTTCCTTTCAGGTAGGTTACAGAATCGCAGAATCCATTAGGTTGGAAAAGACCTCTGAGATCTTTGAGTCCAAGCTTTTACCAAACACCACCATGTCAACTAGACCATGGCATTAAGTGCCATGTTCCAGCTTTTCCGTAAACGCCTCCAGGAATAGTGACTCCACCACCTACCTGGACAGCTCATTCCAATGTCTAATCACCCTTTCTGTGATGGAATTCTTCCTAGTGTCCAAAATAAATCTCCCCTGGAGCAGCTTAAGACCATGGCCTCTTGTCCTGTCACTGGTTCCCTGGGACCAGAGCCTGACCCCCACCTGGCTACACCGTCCTGTCAGGGAGCTGCAGAGAGCAATAAGGTCCTACCCGAGCCTCCTTTTCTCCAGGCTACATGCACCCAGATTCCTCAGCTACTTCTCATCACACTTGTGCTCCAGACCCTTTCCCAGCTCTGTTCCCTTCTCTGGACATGTTCCAGCCCCTTAATGCCTTTCCTGAATTGAGGGATCCAGAGCTGGACACAGCTCTTGAGGTGTGGCCTCACCAGTGCCCAGCACAGGAAACAGTCACAGCCCTGCACTTGCTGCCACACTGTTCCTGACACAGGCCAGGTGCCCTTGGCCTTTTTGGCCACCTGGGCACAGAGGGCTCATGTTCAACTGCTGTTGACCAGCACCCCCAGGTCCTTTTCCACCAAGCAGCTTTCTGGCCACTCTGCCCTAGGCTGTACCAATGCAGGGGCTTTGTGTGGGCTTGTTGAACCTCAGACCACTGGCCTCAGCCCATCGATCCAGCCTTCCAAATTCCTTTGCAGAGTCTTCCTGCCTTGTAGGAGAGCAACACTCCCACCCAAAGTGGTGTTGTCCATGAATTTGCTAATGGTAGACTCAATCCTCTCTTCCAGATCATTAGTAAAGATGTTAAACAGAGCTGGGCCCAACACTGATCCCAAGGGGACACCATCAGTGATCAGATGCAAGCTGGATGCATCACCACCACGCTCTGGGTCCAGCCATCCACACAGTTCTTAACCTCGCCAAGAGTGCACCTGCCCAAACCATTGGCTGCCAGCTTTTCCAGGCAGATGGTATCAAAGGCTTTGCTGAAGTCCAGGCAGATGGCATCCACAGCCTTTCTCTTCCCTACCTGGAGTGTCACCTGGTTATAAAAGGAGATTAAAAAAAAAAAGGAGATTGTTCCATTGTTCTTATGTCACTGTTTTCTCAGAATTACTTTGTACAACTGGGCCATCATTAGCAGACATAATGTGTATCAAAAATTATTGTATTTCTGAAGTTGTTGCATGTATAAATTTTTTATCACTGTAAGTAAGCAAGTTCCAAGGCAATGATGCTGTCAGGGCGCTGTGGGGGTCAGGGCACCAGGCAGGGCAAGACAGAGCCTCACCAGCAGTGACCAGAGGCAAACTTTAACCACATCGCAATTGTTTTCAAGTATTTTTAGTACTTAAAACCTATATATTTATGTCTAGCTGTTTCAATCAAGCAAATCTTCAAACTTCCCCAAAGGTTTGCAATATCTCTAGGCAGATGGAGAAATTCTTTCTATTGTTTTCAGTCTTCCATCTGAAGTTGAAACACTCTTCTCCCAAAACACCACCCACTTCCACTTCTGAACTGTGCAATTCAGTCTAATCAAGATCTCATTCAAAAAGAGAATGGTGTAAGTACCATAACAAAGCTTTGCCGTTTGTTTTTTTTTTTTTTTTTTAAATAATCTAGGCAAATCTTTTTAGATACAAACATACAGGAAGGGTTTAGATAATTTTTCAGGATGGTAGACTGTTCTTTTTCTAATAGCCTGCAAGAACTGAACAAATTTTAAATTACAATGGTGAATGATGAGAAATACAGGAAAGCACAAGGTGTTTCTGGTCTATGCCAGGGTTTTAACACTGAGTGTCACTGTTGCTTCGTTAAAGGGAAGCACAGTAACCACTTGTAGAGTAAAAGCAGAATGAAATATTACATGACCAAATATCAGCTGAGAAATCTTCACTTCTTTAATGTCAGAAGGCAGATATAACTAACAGTTCGTTTCTTCATTATCACTACTTACAATTCATGAAATTAGAAGTCATAAAAATCAGTAATGTGAGATACAATTTACTCAGTCTAGGAATTAAGCAGTAAAATCCCCTCAATTTATGATAGCAAGGGTTTATTACACACATAGCAATAGATTCTGACAATTTTCAGTGTTATCTCTGTGTATATTTAAATAGGATGCAGAGACTGGTGACCCAAGATTAGTATAGTATTTAATTTTCAGCTGCAAGAGAATACAATAATTTTTTTTTTTTTTTTAAGTTATCATGTTGTATAGTCCTGATACCCCTTAAGTGCATATTCATGTGTATTTCAGGACTGACCTTTGGAAAACTAGGTCTATAATTTTTGGCCATATTACCAATTTTGAGAGATATTAGTTATTTAACTTAAATAAGTAAAATTTAAATAGAATTAGTTTCATTGAGTTATAAACTTCTAACACTGTGTGGTTTAGTATGTTTATATAGCATAGCTTTGCTTGCTTAGCATCAGTAGCTTTTAAGTGGTGTGTTAGGAATGTCATTATGAAATAGATGGAAGAAAGTATCAGAATTTCCATCTTGGGTTTAGAAATGAAATAAAAGTTATTTTGCAATATCCTAGTTGTTTCGCTATTGTGCTGGTTTGGCTGGAATGGACTTAAGTTTCTTCACAGTAGCTTGTAACAGGCTGTATTTAGATTGGTGTCTGAAACAGCACTTGGATGTTTTATTACTGAGAAGGGCTAGCACAGATCCAAGGGCTTTTTCTGCTTCTCTCCCCATCCTACCAGTGAACAAGGAATTGGGAGGGGACACGGCAGGAATGGGATACCCCACATCACGTGACATCACGTTCAACAATGAAATGGGGGAAGATGAAGGAAGACGGAGGGGCATTTGGAGTGATGACATTTTCCTTCCCAAGTCACCATTATGTGATGAAGCCCTGCTTTCCTGGGGATGGCTGAACACCTGCGTGCCTATGGGAAGGAGTGAATGAATTCCTTGTTTTGCTTTGCTAGCATATTTACCTATTAAAAGTTTTTATCTCCACACAGGAGTTATCTCATCATTAACCCGTCAGATTCTCTCCCCCATCCCACTGGGAGCAACAAGTGGCTGGGGTTGCACCATTGCAGTGCCCTCAGTCTACATGGGTATGAATGGAGGTTCGTTGGTTCTCCATTCCTGAAGGCCTACAGTTTTTATCAAGCTGAAAGGTTACACCACTATGGAACAGTAAGGTATTGCTGGTGGAGAGTCGATCTCCTCAGCTAAAAGTCTAGATTGGGTTAACCCACTCCCTAGATCATGCTGGCTTCTGCTCAGGCAGTGTACTGGGGGTGGAGAAAGTACCCTTCCTTCTGGCTGATTTTGCCACAGAGAAGAATATGTTGTTGCTGGCAACAGTAAAGAGAGAGAATGTCCACTGTGCTTCACTGGAGCAGTGATAAGGAATTTCAGGCATAGGAGTGAGGAAAAGAGGAAGGGAGGAAAGAGAAAAAAGGCAAGAGCAGATATGTTTCTTTCCCCTCTGATTTCAAATAGGCATTTGGAAAATGGCAAGACAGGCCCCATTTTACAGGAAGCCCAAAGATAAAACATTTTGAGGGGACTAATGTCTTATGGCTCTTATCCTGAAAATTGAGTAGAGACTCAAATCATAGTCTGTGCAGTGTGGGAGATTTATATTTTTGAAGATTAGGTGGAAAAGTTGGGGAGAAGATTTTAGAAGTCATTATATGTTTGGTGAATTACATCATAAAATTTCTAAAGATACTGTTCTTCTGGAAAAAAACTGATTCTTTGGAGGGTGGGAGGAATACTTTAAAGGATAAGCTCCCCAACACCAAGGCTGCATATCAAAGTATAAAAGAATATTCTAACATAGAGAAGAGGTAAGACTTCCTCTGAAATCAGAGGGCTCACACCTAGTAACAGGTTACAGTTTTAGACACAGCACAAGCGAAAAGTGACACATCATGAAATCTGTGAGGACATAATCTAGTGTTTGATTCTAGTCAAATTCTGGTTTAATATCCTTTTCCTTCATGGGATATTAAGGATTATAAAAAGCCCACCTAATTTTAACTGACTTGCATATTTATTTGAAAATGGCAGTCAGGATCTGGCTGTTCTTGATTTGCTTTTTGTTGGCTGGTGTTCTGTTGTGTTTGCACTAAATAAAGTATTTGTGTATTATCAAATACCATATCCTGCCAGTATTGTAAGATAGCAACAGCAGTTCACATTATGAAACAAATATTTTTTTGAAAATAAAAGTACCTGATTTTGCATTCTAATAAGAGATTTTAGGAAATATGTCTCAGTGTTTGTCATTGTTTAACTCTACCAGCGGCTCAGCCCCACAGAGACAGTCCCTTACTGCCCCACCAGCAGCATCAGGGAGAGAATCAAAAGGGTCAAAGCTACAAAACTCGTGGGTTGAGATATAGACCATTCAACAGGGAAAGCAAAGGCTGTGCACACAAGCAAAGCAAAGCAAGGAATGAACTTCCTGCTTCCCATGGCCTGGCAGGTGTTCAGCCATCCCCAGCAGAGCAGGGCCCCATCACACTAATGGTCACTTGGGATGACAAACCCCATCGCTGCAGATATCCCTGCCTTCCTTTTTCTTCCCCCACTTTTTACACTGATCATGATGTCATATGAGCTGGAATATCCTTTTGGTCAGCTGGGGTCACCTGTCCCAGCTGTGTCCTATCCCAACCTCCCATGCACCCCCAGTCTCCTCACCAGCCTAGCCACTTGAAAAGCAGCAAACACCTTGGCTCTGTGCAATCCCTGCTCAGCAACAACAAAAACATCTCTGTGTTATCAACTCTGTGTTCAGCACAAAACCAAAACACAGCCCCATACCAGCCACTGTGAACTCAGCCAAAATTAGCAGGGTTTGAATGAAAGCCTTGGGTGCTTATTGATACCTTTAAAATCATAGTCTTCATTGCAACTGTTGTATTGTCTAATTCTTCATATAGTTCTCATGGTTGAATGCAGGCTGTGATTCTCATGACTGAATCTCAATTTCAGGGCACTGCAAGAGGAAATGCAAAGTTAGTATCACTACTCTGCTGAATATTTGGGCAGTATACGCTGTGAGTTATTATTATGTTTGTGGGAGTAATTTGCCTTTTCTGATTTGTTCTGCAGACATAATCATCGGGTGTTCAAATGTCACCTTAAAGTTGTACTTTGCAGGAAGGAATAAAGCATAAATATGACACGTAATTTCAACCCATTGAATTGCAATAGTTTACACTATTAGGTTACACAATGACCTGCCTGTGTGTTGACAACACACAGTCTGCATACTTGGAAGTGCTCAGCACTTAGGGTCTCTCGTATGGCTGTAATCTTAACTGCTTATTGCTCATTACAACAAGGGAAACAGTTGAATATTTTCGTTAATGTTTTTCCCAAAATAATATCGAGGTGTGTTTAGGTAGTAGTAACTTGCTCCCAAAGGTAGAAGGCAAACTCTCAAGATTTCCTTCAAACCTTATACAAGGTATCAATCTGAAAGCTCTTCAAAATAACAGGTTTGGGGTGATGACCTCGTCAGTAATTAAAAACCCTCAAACTTGTAAACACGAAGTATGGTCTACCTGAAGATGGCAGTATTTGATTTGGAAGAATAAATCCTAGAGAGAAATGCAGCTTGGTTCCTGTTTAATTATTCATCATACCATGGCACCAAAGTGACAGGCTGTCAATAATTAAAGGGAGGGTAGGAGAAGAGAGGGCACATGTTTCACAGTCTTCTGACCTGCCATAATTTTTCTTTCTCTCTCAGCATAAAGATTCTCTAGTGAGTGTGTAGTAATAATCTATTTTCAGGCATTACAACACTTGCATTCAAGCCTCCTGCAATCCTCACCTAGGAAACTCTTTTTTTTCTTTGCTTTTTAATAGCCTGATAATTAAGATTTGCCCTTCCATGAAGTGATGATGATAAAAATATCAGCACTATAATGTTTCAATTTCACAGTTTTTGTGTTTGAGCATACATTGAACTTACAGTGCTAAAAATAATTTTGTATCCAGCTATTTTAAGATTGGCTATGAACTACCATATTTAAGTTAAAATTTTATGGAACTTCAAAAGGGCTACAACCTTAGGAGAAAAAGAAGTGGATAACTTACTAATTATTCTCTCTAGATTTCTTTCAGTAATTCATAGAATAATTACAGTTGCCTTGTGGCATATCTCTACTTTACAGGGTATTATGTGAAAAATCATGTGTAAATAAACAAACAACCAGCCCAAATCAAGATAGAAGTTATCTTAAACAGAAATCTTGGGCTAGTCTTATTTTCAATCTGTTTGTGGAAATAGTGTCTGTATTATGTATGTGTGCTTTTTTCACCATTCCAAATTATTAATTTAAAAAGGTTACATGAGTGTAAGAAGCTCTCTTTTTTTGCTTTGATTACAGACTGTGTTGAGGTCAGTGCAACTCATAAGTGGAAGTAATAACTACACTGTTCCTGGCTGCTAACAGAGTTGAGAAATTAGTTGTTGGTAACATGGTAACTTTTACTATTCATGATAGTTGCTACCAAAGTAGAATTGTGATTCTCAAACCGGGGGTTGAGTCTTGCAAGATCAGGAGAATGGTAACCAGTGGAGCTCCACAGAGCTCCGCCTTAAGCTCTGTTCTTCAACAGCTTCATAAATGACTTGGATGAAGGATTTGAAGGTACGCTAAGTTTGCAGATAATACAGAGCAGGGAGCTGACTCCCTCAGAGGCAGGGAGGCCCTGCAGAGAGACCTCAGCAAATTGGAGAGATGGGCAATCACCAGCTGTATGGAGTTTAACAAGGGCAAGTGCTGGATCCTTCACCTGCGATAGGGCAGCCCTGGGCACACTGGGGAACGAGAGGCTGGAAAGCAGCACTATGGAAAGGGACTGGTGGTCCTGGTTGATGGCAAGCTGAATCTGAGTCAGCAGTGCCCTGGAAGCCAGGAGGGACATCCCTGTCCTGGGGGCATCAGGCCCAGCATCACGAGCTGGGCAAGGGAGGGGATTGTCCTGCTCTGCTCTGTGCTGGGGCAGCCTCTCCTCGAGTGCTGGGGGTTGTTTGGGACACCACAGTGTGTGAAGGTTATAAAGCTATTAGAAAGTGTCCAAAAGCAGGGTCCTGAAGATAATAAAGGGTGTAGAGCAGAAGGCACAGGAGGAGCAGCTGAGGTCACTTGGCCTGCTCACTCTGGAGGAGACTGAGGGGAGACCCCACTGGGGCCTTCAGCATCCTCACAAGCGGCAGTGGAGGGGCAGACACTGATCTCTCCTCCCTGGTGACCAGTGACAGGACCTGAGAGAATGGCCTGAGTCTGGAGAGGAGGGAGATTTACATTAGACGCTAGAAAAAGGGTTTTCACCCAGAGCACTGGAGCTGTTCACACAGAGCAACTGGAGAGTTGGGCACTGGAACAGTAATTTAGAAGTTATTAAAATAATTTAAAAGTGTTAGAAAAGATGGGAGGAATTTTTAAAAACTGTGAAGTGTTTCGGGGGATGGCTCCCAAACAGGATTCATACATGTACTTTTAAGAAGCAACAAACAAACCACATCACACCCATGCCATTGCCTTTTCTGCCATATACTTCTAAGGAAGAGGAGCAGGATAATTACATTGTTGGAAAATTAGATTGCAGACAGGCACAGACAGAGGATACAATCTGTCTACATATAGGATGTCTAAATATAGAAGTAGATGCTAAAAGCTTCTGAGAAAACACCTGCCAAAGTAAGATTCTCTGGGGGTTTTTTTATAAAAATAAGTGGGACAAGTTAGAGGACTTTTTCTTGATAACCCCCAAGATAACAAGTAAGTAGTCCATGTTAACTCTCCGTGAAGATGGATGTTTGAAGAATCACTTACAAATAAAATTTGTAAGAAATTTTTGTGATAGATTTATTAATTAATAACATCATTCATGTAATAATATCTTCCTTTCATGTCTGGACTATTCTTCATCTCTTTGTCCGCAAATGTTTGTTTCAAGCAGCCAAACAACAGAATGCCTGAAAATAGATAACTCACACTGCCATATTATTCTGCCTAGTTAGAGTCTGTCTATTAGGCTGATGGCATAAACTTAAAACCTTGGCAGATGTAAGTATACATATAAAATATAATCAAGAATGGATAAAATATTTTTGAAAAGGTAGTCTTTGTAGCAACATTTTTTAAGTAGTGCCAATTCCCTTCAGTCTTTGTCTTTGAAGAGAAATTGGGGCCTTTGCCAGAATTCGTGTTAACTACTGCTGGCAGAAACCTACAGGCAAACTTGCCCTTTATCTGGAAGCAGCAGCTGCAGCACCAACATTTCAGAGAAACTGTATCTCTCAGTAACCTCTCAAGGTTTCATCGCCTTGCTCCCATAAGAGGAATTCTGTTAAATGTCTGTATTCCTGCAAAATGCATACCCCTAAAATTAAAGAAATATCTAATAGGCAAGCATAAAAAGTTGAGGAAGATGACAGGCACCTTGACAGCTTGTATGAATGCTGTTGTTACGACAGTTTCTGCATTTTGCACATTTTAGTAAAAGGGGACACATTCCTAAAAGGTTGACCTATTCCTAAAAGGTTGACCTATACAGAATGAAATGCACATATTGTCCCCATTACTATGCCAGGGAAATGCATGTGATATGTATTATCAACTAGCATGTGATATATGTTATCAATAGGAGATCAACTAGCCTAACTGGAAAAAAAGAATGCATTTCTGTTTGGGTTCCATGCTGTCCCATAGCTGAAGGATGCTGGAGAGCAAAACCAGTAGAATTAAAAAGCACATAAAGCAAGCTTTGTACATTTCATGGGCACCTTTTAACCTTTCCTACCAGTGTGTTTCCAAAGAGAGGCAGAGATTGTTTAAAGACATAAGGGTTGTGCCTTAGCACGGAGCTGTCTCAGTTGCTGTTGCAATACTGCACTCAGGTTGTTGGATGGTGGATAGATGTTCCCAACTCATCAGTTTCCATCCATGTGCAAAGTCCAGCAAAACTTAGCGGGAGTTTGGGTTGTAAGGTCAAATCCTAAATTATGAACTGCAACGATTCTCCTGCACTAGAACTTTTAATGAGGGATCTTGCCTCAGAATGTGTAGGGAAGGACAGAGACAGCTGTGGGCAGCCGCTGCCTCCTGTGCTCCGTGTGGGACTTGCAGAATTGGCTGCAGATTCACTTTCTGGATGCATTTGTCTAACAATATCTGGCATGTGGGTATGGAGTGAAAAGATCCTGGGATACAGCCGGCTGGCATTAGCTGTTGGCTATGCCTGGTAAATGGGATCCCAAGCTGGGAGAAAGCCCATTATGCTGCTTTCAAGGAATTGAGCAGGGCCAGGGGCCTCTCTCCCACCTGTGCAACAATACACTGTAAAATATGTGCTCTTCTTGCTGTTTAGGCTCAACTTCTCTGTCACAGATGTACTGTGCAGTTTGTCTACTCATGTTTAAATATACAAGGGAGAATCTGGGGAGGAAAAAAATTGTGAGGCTTCATACAGACTAAAGGAACAATGAGACAGAAATAAGTGAGCATTTGAACAGCTTTTCTCCAAGTATTTAAACAGGAAAAGTTTAGCTTATTGATATAGGTTTCTTCATGAGAAAAAAATTCCACAAAACAAGAGTCTGAAAATGTTATATAGAAAATGTGATTCTTGCTTTAACTGCTCAGAGTGTTGCAGGCGCCTTGAAAAGTTTTTCAGGTGCTTCAGTGGATTCTTGAAAACCGGTGCCCACTGTAGATCTTGGTCACTTGGAAAAAATATTTAGCCTTGAGTCTAACTCAGGTTTTGAAAGTATGTCTTGGGCATACAAACCCATACCATCAAAGTACCTAAGGAAAGAAGTAAATCTGTTCTTTCACTGTCCATATAAATGAAAATGTACTCTTTTGCCCACCTGAACCCTGCTAGGTAGTGTCTGCTTTCTTCTTTGGTAAAATGTACATTTAATAGTCTTGTTGCAATCCATAAAGTACAGTATATTCCCCTTCTACCTGTGTGTATGTTGCAGGAAACTGTCCAGCCTACAGATAATTACTATTCAGAGGATTCAGAGAGAGGTGGTTGCATTTTCCATGAGTGTCATACCATTACAGGAAATCAGTGGCAAAATCACTTCATGTCAGTTTTAGCAAGAACTAGGGCATATGCTACCTAATTTTGCAGAATGACATGATTTCTGAAATTTAATATTTGCTCATCTTCTTCTTAGAAATATGCATGCTACTTTGTTGCAAAGTGTGATTATTTAGAAGTAATTGCACAAATTGCTTGTCACATACAATATTCCTTTACTGCTTGAGAAGCACTCTCTCAGGTGCAGTTAATTTGGACAGTAGTGCCTAATATTCGTTAATTTAAAATCTGTATTACCTGTGGATTTTCCTGTGTCTTATCCTCCACTTTGTACATTGATGTAAATTTGAGTTGGTTATGATTATGTTTCCCGGTAAATTTTCAGAATTAAGTTCTTTACTCATGTATATGCTTTGGTCATAATATGTGTGTTTAAAATTAGCTAAAGTCACTTTTCAGTATAATTAACATATAATTAAAATGGCCCTGTAGCGCCTTATGCTCTTCCAGAATGTTTTGTGCACTGACAATTCTTTGAAAAGAAAATATATTATTTTAACAGGTGCCTTAGATGTATCATGACAATTTCTGTGCAGGAACTAGCTGTAGATGTTGGAAATTATCTGTATGAAATCAAATTGTATCAGTTGCCTGAAGCGTAGTTGTGTTGAATGAGCTACAAATGATGGAGGGACTGGTAGGAACAGCTTGGTTTTGGAAAGAAGAGAACTATAACCTGCCGTTAAGATCAAAAGAAAAGTGCATTTGGCCTGTGTCATTTTACTGGTTTTCTGCATTGTCTTCTGAGTGTTCAGATACTGATTTAGGATTGCCAGTACTAAGGTGGGCTACATAGTGCAGTACAAGTTGAAGCATGATTATTAGATAAGTTCTACTCCCATGGAAACTTCTACTGGTGAAAAGTCAATTAGTCCTAGCTGCAACTCCTCAAATCATCAGGTGTAGTAATAGGTCATGCACAACGTAATCCTGTGTTTCTTCCTTAAGGCATGTGCAGTTCACATTCAAAGCATTCTTTTCATAAGAGGAATAATATTTCAAGTTTTTTTAGGGAGAAAAAAGAGCTTTTTCTTTAAAGTTATTTTAATATAATTAAAATCAGAGGCTGCAGATTAAAGCTATGATCTGAATGCAAGAGAACAGTGAAATACCATAACTCACTTTGCTCTTGTCCATTAGAGCTGGCGCACCACTTACGGATACACCACTACAGGAACCCAGTAAGCCATGAAACATGAACTTCATGTCAACAAAAGTATTTTAATGTTTCTTCCCAAAGCATGCCTTTCAATCTGTTGTTTGCTGATCATTTGACTTGCCTGTTCCTGAGATAAACCACTTTTCCTATTTAACTGTAAAGAACGTTCATACTCATCAGTGGGGCAGTTTTTGTAACAAAATGATGAACTTGAAACGGGATTCCTCAGTAGTGGTTACCTAACACTTATCTTTCGGGAGTTAATTGAAAAGGCAAGCCTCCCCTTCTCTTCCTTGCAGTCCATAGTTCTCAAACATCTTTGCTTAAGGAAGAGCCTTAATTTTGGCACTGGCACTCACAGCCATGCATGAGAGAAGGATGAAGGCTTTGCTGCTGTCTTGGTCAACATTAAAATAACAGTGGCTTCAAAAGTGCAGGGAAGAAGAAAAAAGGAATAATGTGAGCCCTTCCTGAGTTTACTGTGCGAGTGATACCCAGCAAGTGTGACTTGCATAGGACAAGGTGACTTCTAAAGATTAATGAATTCAGATTCACGTTACCATGAAGAGAGAAAAAAACCTGTTATCTACGTGCACAGAAGGGGAATATGAGGCACAGACAGGATAAGACAGCCTATAGCCACATAGGAAAGCTGTGGCAGAATAAGAAACAGGATACAAAACTTGCCAGTCATTTCCCATGATCTACTTACTTACCTCATTGCCCCTGTAATGGAGGCTGGGAATGAATTTAGTTCCACATCTTAATACTCATGGAACCTCATGTAGGGGAAGAGAGGTGAAGTGTTCAGGACTGTCGTGCTTCCCTGAATAACACAGTCTATGAGACAACTCCTAAAATGCTGGAGTGTCTTAAAATGTCTGAGATGATTCGACTTCATTAGGATTAAATGTTCTGAAGACTTCATGATGCAATGTGTGTGAAATAATTCGGAGATGAAAAGAGAACAGTTTCCAGTTTGAAGAGATTTATTTTGAGACTTCAGACAATTTTATATTACTTTTTGACACACTTGTGATCTATCAGCATGAAAGGTTTCAGACTATAAAAAAATCAAGTCTTAATTAGTATGTAGATGGAAAATTATAAACCCATCCTCCTTCCTCATCTGCACGGTATTTGATTTGACAGCATTTTAAAGTCATTACTGGAATTTTTTTTTTTTTTAACTTTACAGTGTTATATCAGTATTTGCCAGCTTTTGGTTCACAAGCAATATATTACTCACAAGCTCTGAAAATAGCACTTGTGAACAAACGAATCATCTGTCCTTGCAGCCCACACTGACTGGAAGTGCAATTAGTGTGTTGTCATTATCATGTTCCTTGCTCCACAGCTTCCCAAGGATCAAGTAAAAGTTGAAGACAACTTATTCACAGGAGTAAACTCTTTGAAAAATTAGCTCTAGACTGGACTTGGGGTCAGTAATTGTGGGGTTTTACTTTGGCTGATGGCCAGGTGACCGCCCATCTGCTCTCTCACTTCCGTCCTCAACTCAACAGGGGTGCAAATAAGATGTCAAAGCTTGTGAGACAATATTAAAGATGAGGACATTATTTACCAGTCACCATCATGGGCAAAACTGACTGCACCAGTGCCTGGGCATGAACATCCAATGCAGTAATGGACTGCTTGATGGAGAACCTTTTACTTTCTCTTTTAGAAGTTAGAGGCTGCCCTGGACAGTTTGTGGAGATAATGCATGAAACTAACATAAATGCCCCTTTAGAACAGAACTGAATGGAACCAAATAAAACAGAATTGTGTATTTTGGTTGGAAGACATGTACATCCGATCCAATTTTCTGACCACTTCAGGGCTCACCAAAAGTTAAAATGTGTTACAAAGTACATTGTGCAAATGCCTGTTAAACACTGACAGACTTGGGGCATCGACCACTTCTCTAAGAAGCATGTTCCAGGGATGGACTACTCTCTCAGTAAAGAATTGCATCCTAATGTCAAGTCTGAACCTCTCCTAGGGCAGCTTCAATCCATTTGAGTCACTGGATCCCTGGGAGAGGGGATCAGCACTTTCCTCTTCACGTCTCCTCCCCAGGAAGCCACAGAGAGCAGTGAGATCAGCCCACAGCCTTCTTTTCTTCAAACTGGACAAACCCAGGCTCCTCAGCTGCTCCTCACAGGACAGCTGTTCCAGCCCTTCCATCAGCTCTATTTCCCACTCTGGATACATCCAAGAGCCTTCATATCCTTCCTGAATTTTGGGGCCCAGAACTGCACACTGCACAATTCCCTCTGCTGACTGTGTGGCTGTGCTGTGTTTGATGCACCCCAGGATGGGGTTTGCCCTCCTGCTGACTGGTGTGGAGCCTGCTGTCCACCAGCACCCTCAGATCCCTTTCTGCAGGGCTGCTCTCCAGCCACTCTGCTCCCAGTTAGGCCTGTGCCTGGTGTTACTCCTTCCCAGGTGCAGAAACTGATACTTACTCTTGTTAAATTGCACACCAGTGATGATTATCTAATATTCAATCTACCTAGATCCTCCACAAAGCCTTTTGTCCCTCAAGAGAGTCAATAGCATTTCCCAGCAAACATGCTTGTGGTGCATCCAACCTTTGCATTCGGATAATTGGTAAATATATGGAATAGCACTAGAACTGAGCCCTAAGGAGCACTGCTGGTGACTGGTCTTCAGCCAGATGTTGCCCTATTTGCTACAACACTTGAGTCCTGCCTTTCAGCCAGTTCTTCACCCAGCTTACCATGTACCTGCTTATCTCACAGTTGGATCACTTCTCCAGAAGGACGCCGTGAGTGACACAATAAAAGCCTTTACACAGCGAAACCTGACTGTATGTACCCTTTAATGAATATTTCTTCAGCATCTTTAGTAGTCACATCCTTCAAGACAGACTGACAATATGCAAATCAAGAAAGTCAGAGTTGAGTACTTTGCTGTTTTGCACTCCTCACATCGTCTTTCTCTGGTGGCGAGCTCTTCTTTAGAGTAATTTGTGCAGCTGCTGATTTATTCAGAGCCTTCTGTATCTTGAGAGCTGAGCATGTTCAATGGGGTGGCTGAGCCGTAAAGGTGCCTCTTTGCTCTGCCTGAGGTTGCTCTGTGTCTGAAGAGAAAAGATCATGCCCTGTGTGTCTCTGCAGCATGGGCTGCACAGGAGAAGACGATGACAGGCTACAGGGCAAGGCCTGGTAAAGAGAGGTGACAGGGCACATTGAAACACCGACATTCTGTACAGATTTGGAGAGTCCTTGAAGTCCATGGCAGGTCAGGAGGCCAATAAAAGTTTTTCATCTCTATATGTGCCTAAGTGAGATGAATGCCTTGCCAGGGCAGTGAACAAAGCAAGGCAGGACTCCTGTATGAGTCCTTCAGATTCAGTCGGTCTGCATTGTGTCTGTGTTTTCCAAAAACTTTGCTCTATCCTAGTTTGTGCTCAAGTGAAAGACAGCCTTAAATGTTCAAAATCACTTTGTGGTACAGGTAGAACCACTCCAAAAATCCCATCAAACCATCTTCATTGTACTTGTATAGGTTACATATTATCTGCTTCTGTCATCTTGCTGATGTCACAGCGCTATCAAAAAAGGCAATAATGTTGTTTGCTTAACATGTACTTATTATTTGTGGTCTATTTCCTGAGTATTTTGTAAAACATTTTGAAGGGACTCATTACTGGGGATAGGGATACCATTAGTGAACACACCAGCTGAACACAACTGAATAGGATGATCTCATTTTATTTATAGCTTCACAGATGATAAAAAAGAACACCACAGGGCAGGGGCTAACACAAAATTATTTTCTGCTACATTTAGTAGTTCACAGTGAATTAAAATAGGGATCCATAGATCAGAAAAAAAAAGCAAACCAAACCACCTCCCTTCTATCACATTAAGCCTTCTCCTTGTAGTACAGCTTTTAAAAAGCTTAATCTCTCTCTAGAAAACAAACAAAAGGTGAAAGGAGAGCAAGAACCCAAAACTTGAATAGCACTCCAAATCCCATTGATCATAGGTACTTGCTAAGTCTATTGCAGTGCATACAGCACAGCATTTCTTTTTGGTTGTTGTTTTGTTTTCCCTCTTCTGTGATGTCATTACAGTTAGCTGCATTGTTTACTATGGGCTCCCCCTTGCTGATGTGAACCATCTGTGATGATTGGGTCAGCTGCACCCTTTTCCTCCTAATTTTTGCTGCTGGGCCACTGTGACTCCACGAGGACATTACAGTGGAGACTGGAGGACCAAAAAGGACCCAAACTTTGCAGCTGCAGAGGGTTCCTAGCAACATGTGCTTGCATGGGCCTACCCAGCAAGGTCTGCCTCCTGCTATGAAAGGAAGGTGCAAAACACTGCTTTTTAATTTTTCTTTATCAGCTTGGTAAATCTAAACCACAATCTGGGAATTGGTTTCCTCTCCATACGTAAGTTTGGTACAACCACTAGAAATATAAGTACATGATACGGGAAGCAAGCATTTAGTTACGGAAATTATTTTAAGTGAACAACTCGTAATAGTTTAGTTCTTGTCACAGCTTATCATTAGAGATTTGGCTTCCACTGTGTTACTAAGAAAAATATCAAAATCCTGGGCCAAAGTTTTTTCTAAGAAATCTGTGTGCCCTATTCAGTGTTCTCGCATATCTGACACTATTTTGCCAGAAAGAAGTTTTAATCCAACTGAGTATTTCTTGCATTAATCCAACTGAGTATTTCTTGCATTATTAATAGTTCGTACATAAAGGAATTATAAAATATCATGGACAGATGCAATATTGTGCTAAGCAACGAAAGTATAAGAAGATACTACATAAAGTGTCTGCAAAAATCTAGATCTATGACCAGCAGTACACTGATGACTGTTCAACAGTCAACCTGTTGAACAAAGGTTTTTTTGACAGAACTTCCATGCTTTTCTTACAGGGAAATTATTTTGATCAGATTTGTTTCCTTCTTGACCTCTTGCTACCTCCTGAGGTTCCCAGTAGCAATTCTATATTTAACTGCCCTTTATATTCTTAAGGAGTATTACTGTTGTGATTTCCTCAAATTAAGTCTGTTAATTTTTTTTCTCAGAAAAAACAAAACAAACAAACCAAAAAAAAAAAAGGATAAGGGGTTGATCTATCTGTCAGCAACACCATTCTTCACAGCTACCCTTTCTTTACAGCTATATTCTCCAAAAGTGTTCCAAATAGAAACCAGAAACTTACACATTTTTTAGACTGCCATTTGCAGTTTCTCTGTCTGCATCTCAAATATCTGTTATCAAAGCAGTGCAGTCATTGAATTAGTCATGCTGCTGCAGGCATATGATGCATGTATAGTACAATAGTTGACCCAATGGTTTTATTTCATGGAGTCCTTCCATTATGTTGAGAAATTTTGAGGTAAATCATCAAAATGCTACAAGATTACAGGAAAATCTTCAGCTCTTTGACATTAACTCTGAAAGCTGTGGATGTAATATCCCATGGCACCTGCAGGGGATACTGCACCTTATGCATCCAGAGCTAAAAGCCAAGGGCATATTTGTGCCCCATAGTGTCAGAGGTGCTAGGTACTGAATACAAATGTATTTTTCACCTGTGAAGGGAGTATTCAGTGAGTTATATTGATATTTCCACCAGTTTCTCTATAAAAACCAAATATTCACACAATTAATTGATAAGGATTTCTGTAATGATTTCCAAAAAAGACATAAGGAGTCCTATATTGTTGCCTTATTTGCAATGGCCATTGATATGCATGTAATTTTCCACATGTAACATATGCTTACATTTCAAGTGTATATTCACTGACATTTCTTTTTCCTTTAATGGTTTTATTTAAAAACACATTCACCATGAAAAATACTTTATCCCCACGTCTGCCTTAAATGAGTGTTAACTTCTCTTTATAAAATAATGCCTTGCGGTATTGAGTAAAGTGTCTTTCAAAAGAATTTCTAGCTTTCATTAGGACTGTTGTGGTTTAACCACAGCCAGCAACAAAGCGGGATGGGAAAAGAGAATTGGAAGAGTAAAAGTGAGACAAGTCATGGGGGGAGATACAGACAGTCTTATAGGGAGAGCAAAAGCTGTGCCCACAAGCAAAGCAAAACAAGAAATTAACTCCCCCTAAACCACAGCTGGGCAGGTGTTCAGCCATCGCCAGCAGAGCTGGGCCACATCACATGTAACAGTGACTTGGGCAGACAAACACCATCATTCTGAACATTCTCCCCTTCCCTCCTCTCCTTCAGCTTTGTATGCAGAGCAGGAAGTCACATGGCCTGGCATACCCTGTGGTCAGTTGGGGTCAGCTGTGCTGGCTGAGTTCCCTCCCAGTTTCTCGTGCACTCCTCGCTGCTGGGGTGAGGAGCAGAAAAGGCCCTGGCTCAGTGCAAGCCCTGCCCAGCAATAACAAAAACATCACTGAGTTGTCAACACTGTTTTCAGAACAAATCCAAAACACAGCCCCATACTAGCTACTGTGAGGAAAATTAACTCTGTGTCAACCTAAACTAGCACAGCACTTTTCATTTTTTACTTTCACTTTTTTAAGTTTAGAAGCACTTCAATTCATTAGAATAATAGTTGCTTTGAGCTTAGTTATCTTTTTAGAAGGTTCAAACTTGGGGTTTGCATGCTGGCACTGCGTTTTTTAAGTAAGGAATATATAAAATTAAATTAGGATCATTCACCCTACAGGCAGCCACTAATTTTTAGCTTCAGCTCTGCATTTCTGCATATATCTGATAGGTGCTACCACACACAAAACAAGAGTCTTTGATGTTTAAAAGGAAAAAGTCTTTCTGTTTAGAAACTCTCAAACAGCTTTGTTTCTGTCTGCATAAGAATACTTAGGAAGAACCAGAAGTTTAAGCAGACAGCTTTGAACTATATGAAAGAGATCATGTACTTGTGTCAAGGACTGAACCCTGATCTCGCTGAACTGAATCAAAAATTTGTTAGTAATTAACTTAAAAATGTATTTCTTTTCTGTGAGTTTCTTGCCTGAAATCTACCAGATTCATGGTGAACAAATGCTGCTTATCATTTTAGAGAGACAACAATTTGCACTTGTAAACTTACACATAAATAAAGATTCTATACTTAAAATTCAATGACAGCAACTGCTTCAGATATGGTGAGCTCGAGGTTAAAGCCATATTGCATCATGTGAGACATTTGGATGAGGCATTTGTTATTGAAAAAATGTGAGAGAACATAAAAAGTACAAGTTCCAAGTTATAATAATATTAAGTTTTATTCCCTGGTGATAACCATATTGGAGGTTATAATACAAATCAGAGTGAGTTTGCATGTTGAGTAAGACCATCTTTAATTGGTGATGGGTAAAAAAGAGGTATCAGTGGAAGAGTTTAGGCAATTTGAATTGCAGGATCAAGATACATTTCTTATCTGAGTCAATTCCTTGTATGGTAATTTATTGTAATGGTTTTTACCTTGGAGGAATACAACCTATAGCACTATGTAACACAGCAACATCAAGTTTTCAAAAAGAAAGCCATAGAACTACTGATCTGTGGGGACAAAGAATTTTCTCCTCTTTTCTCCTCCCAGAAAAGGAAGGATAGTATTTTAAAAGAATACAAAAGGAACCTTTGCTGTTCAAACAGTCATTACCCTTCTGGAAGTACACAAGCCCAATACTTGTATTCAAGCAACTGTAATGCCATTTTCCACTTCACTTAATAGGGAAGATTTTAATAGGAAAAGGTGCAGTAAGTATTGCTTCATAACCATCATAATACGGTTTCAAAATAACTGTCCCCGAAGAGTGCAGACCTTCATGGGTATCAAACGGCTGAAGCAATATGAGAGTGACTTACTAAGATTAAACATGGAAGATATAACCTAAATATTGTGCCGTGTCATTTCTCCCAGAGGTCACCCGCATGCTGATGTCCTGCAGTGGAAGTGGAGCTCCACAACAGCAGAAAGCAGTGGAGCTCAGCAAGAGCTGCCAGCAGCAACAGGTGCTGCTGCTACACCACGGGGAAACCCTGCCCCAAAATATTTTTAAAGTATCCATGTTATGACACAAATTAGAAACCAAATACACTACACAGACCCACCTCCTTTGTTAAGGGGTCTCTCTCTCCATCACTCAGTTGACAGCAAATACTCCTGGTTTATCCTTTAGGTCCTAGATCTTTGTTTTCAGTTAGAGATTTAACCTAAAAAGTAGCCTAAAAATCAGTGTTTCTTGTAAAAGGAGTTACACTCTTGAAGAACAAAAACAACATCACATGGAAATGCATGCAATAGAAGCTGTGGGTAGGCTTGAAAATATTAGGATAAATTTTAAGTGGAAAGATGTAATATCTTTATGAATAACCAGGCAGGGCCAGAAGTCAATAACAGAGATGAAAATCAAATGTTCCTAATTCCAGTACTAGTACCTGAAAAAAGAAGAATCTGCAGAAGATAGGTATTCCAAATTTACAGCTGTTTTGAAGTTAGGTTGTAAGAAGTTACAATAAAGCTTTAATGTACAAAATTTCAAAATAATATTATTAAAATATTTGCAAATCTGGCAAAAGCTTTTTCTTGGACCAATAGCCTAAAAGTGCAAAAGCAAAATAATGTATTTACAAGATGATTTAAAGACTTAATTGTTTTTTCCAGTGGAACTGATAACGTAGAATTAAGAGTCTTAGTTATCCCATTCATTGTATGTAGAGGATAAAGAACCCATAGAATAAGATTCACAGAAACCAGTGTGCTCTGAATATGCTTATCACATTGGGCCTCAAAGGAGCAGCAGCAGACATCTGGTATCCAAATCCTACTGGAATATGTGTGGTGGAGTACCAAGAAGCTTAATGTTGTTTTGATTTAGGTTCTGCTCATGCCTAAAATTAAGAAATTGCAGCTGGGAGGACAGAGCTGGTGAAAGCTCAATGTGATGGGTTTAGGCATGAACTGAGGAGCTCTCTCCCAAACATTATGTTAAAACCTAGCTCCAGAAGAGCCAGTCCATTTTACCTCAGCAGAAAATAGATATAAATGGGGAAATACTCTAAATAAATCATTTTGAAGAGAAGAGGAAGGACAATTTAAAACTAAAAATGTACATAGTTAGGCTTTTTCATGTCTCCAGCTTCTTTTCATTTACTTCAAATTCAGTACTTAGTGCTCTTTTGTTTCTTTTCCAGAAATGAAAAATCCTGTCTTGTTCTATTCACTCTGCCCTGCATTTAGGAAACAGCAGGTTGTATACTGACCTCTGTTTGCCCACAACAATAATTCCATTGGTTAATGGCTCCAAGTGGAGGGACTGCTGGGCTCCTGTAAGCTGTTTGGCACTGGTTATTGTGTGCTGACTTGTCAGCACCACTGCTCCTTTGCTTTAGACTGGAGCATCAAGTAATAAACTGTTTACGTTCTGCTCTCATCCTATCTATCCCCTGAGGGCATTTCCCTTAAAGAGGTGAAAAATTTTGATTTTTCTCCATCCAGTGGTTTTTGTCTTATACTTGGGTTGCTTAAGTACCATTCTATAACTAAGTTTCCATTGAAACAAGAATCGCTGGAAATGAAAGAGCTTTTGCTTTTTCTGATAGTGTGTTGATTTGAAGTTTATTCTGTTTTCACAACGTATTCCAGCAACAAGCAAGACCGTACAAAATTCAATTAAAGGACAATTTGAGAAACTTATTTGAGTTCGGCTAAGGGAAGAATGCCCAGAATTTCTCATTAAGCAATGATAAGGTCTAGTAAGAGCTACCTGGAATACACTGCTTTTTAAATATAAGAATGGCTTTACAAAGCTGGGTTCAGTTAGGCTGAGTTAGGCTAAACATGTTTGTAGAATTATATGGAGGGGAAAAACTGATGCATTCCGAGCAGAGACCCTTTTCTGCTCTTAGACATGACAAGACAGTTGTATCTTCATCAAAGAAGGCCACTCTAGCCTGTGTTTCAGTAGTGTGAAATAATTTCAGTGCATTTAGCTTTCAGTCAGTTTCAGAATTGATGCAATTCTTTTTATAAAATTTCTTTTCATTCTTTTTCCAAATGTAAGCTCAGACAAAGATTGTCCTCATAGATTTAATAGACGTTGTTCACATATATTTCTTGACTCAGTTTTCCTTTTTAAAGTTAAACTTTAAAGCATTAGGCAGTAAGACCTATCAAATATGTATTTTTTTAATATAGCTAAACAGAATATTTTTTCTCACTGTCTTTGCTTTGATTTTCAGTTAAATCTCTTCCAAACTTTGTTTTGAAGTTATTCCTGCATACAACTGTCCCAAGAAGAAAGGAGGAAAACTCCTTCTAGCTTATCTTCCTCATTTTTTAAACTCAAATTTAAAAATTACTCATCAATAAGAGCTAAGCAAAAACTAGTTCCTCTTCTCTGCCGTTGTCTTTGTCGAGGCCCTAGTTTTTGTCAAGAGCTGCTTTGAAAAGTGTTCATACTTTTTCTTTTTTTAAATTTAAATAGGATAAAAAGATAAGTAGAGAAGTATTTGTGGGTTTGCGGTAGTAGAATGTACTAGGATTTGAATTATTTAAATTATGTGAAGCCACAAGCACAGAAAATAACTTTAAAATATTTTAATCCTGGAGTATTGAATCAAAAGTCACACTCCTGAAATTTGTCCTACGCAGCCTTTTCTCTGACATAGTTTATATTGGTTTTTCTGTAGAGAAAAAAACTAGATTAGAGGGGAAGATTATAATCATAACAAGGTGGTTAGTATTTAACCTTTATCTAGCACATAGATCAGAACAAGAGGAGAAAAGTAAGACTTATACATAAAAAGTAAGTAAGTACATTGAACATTTCGTATTTGCTGTTGTCTTTTCCTCATTGGCAAAATTAATTATTGTTCAATAAACATCATCCTCCAAATCATTACTAAGTGCATGAATTACACTTGTGTTCATACAGTGTCCTTGTATCAGTGCATTAATTTCTGTGCATTTCCCTAAGACAAAAAAAATGTACTCCCTTTTTCTGTACGGCTAATCAGGCTGTATTTTTTCCCTGTTCCCATGAATTGCCTGTCCTGCATAGTTAAATGAGTTTTGTTCTCTTTCTACACGTCTGAAGAGGCATGTAAACTTAGTGTGGTGTTCTCTGCTTGACAAATGTCTGCTAGCTGTTTTCCTTGGATACTTTCAGTCAGAAAGAGATTAAATTGTTTCAAAAATCTAGAAAATCTGGTTAGGTCTTTCAGTAGCCCCTTTACTCTCTTAGCTGTTATTTGGGGTTTGGGCTTTAAATACCCATTGTTCAGATAATTTCATCATATCCAGTCCTCAAGTATTTTAAACAAGAATGCTATACCATCACTTTCATAAGTAAGAAAAAACCTTTGCTATTCCTACTTAAAAACTATTTCAGATCACTTTTTGTAGTCAGAAGCAGTCCTCTAGTTTACAGCCTAGATATACCTTTGAGCATCTTATAACCATTGGTTATTCTGTCAGTAATATCTGCAGCATTTTTTCCTAATATGTCATTCACAGCAGGCATTTTTCGTGTTGCTAGCCCAAAAAAAGTGCTGCTCTTCCAGACACCTCTTCTAGTAAGGGTCCTTTATTCCCTTGCTTATTCTAATAACCTTCCCCTACAACTTCTCCTTTTTGTGTCCTAAATCCACTGTATAGACTCTTACAAATATATGAAGTAATCTTAATTCTGTGATTTTCAGGCTTGATTCTAACATTGACCTAAGTGTGTTATTTTGAAAAAAAAAAAAAAAAAA
>VZRN01002102.1:820851-862695 GCA_013397935.1 Dasyornis broadbenti
AAAAAAAAAAAAAAAAAAAAAAAAAAAAAAAAAAAAAAAAAAAAAAAAAAAAAAAAAAAAAAAAAAAAAAAAAAAAAAAAAAAAAAAAAAAAAAAAAAGCAAGATGTTAGATGTAATTTCTCTCTTACATGTTAGTATGAGAGAAATGGCAGGATCAAATAATAACAAAAACAAACGGATAAATGGTAGTTTATTAGGGAGAATTATTATTTTGAATAAATTCTGGGATTCTTACACAAAGAACGGTGGTAAACAAAAGAGCCCTACAGAGAAAACCTGTACTCCCTCATAAAAACATAATTTGGAAGGAAGACAATTAGATACAGGATAAAGCATGTATTAAAAGCAGTTGCTTTCCATCTTAGCTTTTCTCTCTCAGTTTTCTCATCAAAACTCTAAATCTTTCAACTTTTCAACCATCACTTTATCTTCATGCAAGTCTTTGTTACCTTTAAACTCTGGAAAGCTGGAAGAGGGAATGCATGACTATACAAATAAACAAAAGGCTTTGAATTGTGCTCGGAGTCAGTCGGAGTGGCGAGATTACAGTGATCAGTTTAGCGAGATGCACATTTTCATTTTAGCCAGGGAAATAATAACACTGCTATTATGCAAATCAATGACTCAGAACCTCTCAGAGCACAGACAGGGGACGGTGTGAGAAGTGCTTGCACTGGTACTGAGAAACAAATAGCTCAGCATTTTAAAGTGAAGTGGTAGGGGAATGATTTTCAGGAACTGAGATGTGAATGTTACTTCATTAAAAAATTGTTTTGGACTGTTATTTCCAAAACCTTAAATATCATACAGTGTTTAAAATTCAGATGTGTCCCAAGAAGGTCACATAAGCAGAATAGCGAAGAAGAAAGACCCAAACCCACAGGAAACCACGATCCTCCCTCAAAACCACCTGACAGTTAGCATGTTACAGCCTTTGTGCACAACCCAGGAGAAACGCTAGAGCGTAGATATGCAAGGTCTTGCAACATGTTTCCATCCACAGCTGTGTTAGTTTCCCTTCATTATGTTGCATGTGAAATAAGAAAATGGTGTTAAATAAAATTACGGCTATTGTGTGGTGGTGATCGGTGTTTTTGTTTGTTTTTTTTTTTCTTTATTGAAGACAGATCCACTGTCTTTTTGAGTTGACTTTCTTAAAGGTGAAAAGAGAAAATTGAACACACAAAAAAATTTAAAATCTTGCAGTCCCCATGCCTAGCAGCCTGGCTGGCATGACAGTTCCTGAGGGTGTTGGCTGGCTTCCCTTATCTGCTGAAGCACTCTCTATGCAAGCAACACAAAGCGATCTTAAGCCAGATTGTCTGTCTTCTCCCAAGAGCAAGATAAGAGGAAAGGTAAATGTATGGGGGATGACTGGAGGTGCAAGGGGATCCCTTGCACACAGAAGCTCTGCTGAAGCTATGAAGCAGATCTGTTTGTACTCCTGTTTCACCAGAGGACTAGCGGCAATGTTTTCTGTAGTCCCCAGGGGTTCCTGTCCCTCTCAGCACACCTTCATCACACTGGAGAACTCCTCTCTTATTCAGACTCCGGGGTTTATGTGTTTAATAAATGCTCCCAGAAGTCAAAGCAGATGTTCTAGCTTTGTTTTCTTGTTTTTCACTTTTTCTTCCTATTTTTAGCTACCTCTTTTGTCAGTCTACTCTTCAGAGAAATCATCTTTGCACACAAGTTACTTTGAAATGCACCCTCAGTGGGAAGCAGCTGAAGGCAGCAAAGCATGACTGCACACTGCTTATCTGCAACAGAAGGAAGGTCATGTCTCTGCTCTTAGGTCAGACCTAACCACCAGTTCTCTTTCTCACTTATTCTGGTCATGACCCAGGGGTTGGGGGTTGTTTCAAAATTACTTTTACTGTGGAAATTTTTGGAGGACAGAGTCAAATGCCTCCTGTAGCTGTAAGGCTGGAGTTCAAACTTCAAAGACAGAATAAATGCACAGCAAAACAAAAGGGAGCTCCACAAATCTGCTCAGTTTAGGAAAGTTGTTGTCAAACAGGTGGTTGTCAAACTAAGCCATTTTAAATATGGACTCATTCATCTCACTAGGAATTGTAATTCTGACTCAGCCAGTCAGAGCAGTATGTCCCATAAAAAGTATTGTGGATGTTTTTTCCCCTCTGCTCATTTGCATGGTCTTATGGGAGGTAGAACAGATATCCATCTGCTGATAAAACGTAAAATGCAGAAGAACTGCGTTCTTAAAATCTCACTGCTACTTTTTAAAAGCTGTTTCAGTTTAACTCGTTCTCCCAGGAATTAATTCTCTGAGAGAGGAAAGAAAAAGGCAGGTATCCATAATTTTTTGAGTATTGAAAGTGATTTGTGAGTGATAGTTCCAGTTCACATACATCTTGAGATATTTACAAATTCTTTGAAAATAATCACGAAAGAGCTAGTACTAGTCTCATATGTCGTTAATCTCTTTAAAATTTGATAGTGTGTGTATGGCAAGAAGAAACACCAGGGATAAAAATGAAAAGATGAAATTTAGAGCAAAAAGCTGTTCAACTTCTTGTAATCAACATGATTTGTATCACCAGCAATCATGAGACTTCCAGGGCTGTACTTTAAAGATACAAAGAAGGACTAGGGGGTCATTCCATTAATCTCATCCATGAAGTGAAGAGAGTATTTTAGGTGGCAGAGGGCAACCCTGGAAAACGTAGGCAACAGATTAAAGAAAAACTGACGTGGTGTAGCTCGTCCGTAGACAGGCCTGCAGACAGTATATTGACTTCCAGAACTAAGGAGAAGATGGTCAGGATCTCTTTGCCATAGAAGCTGAGATGATGTTGTTTCAAAATCCCAAACCAAACACAGCAGGTGTGTTTCTGCATTAATTTGTGCCCTCAGCTCATCTACAAGCCCCTACCATTTGTCCTGCAGTTAACTTTCTGGAAACAAAAGTTTCCAAAAAGTTAACTGGAAAGGACCCAAAACAGCCTCTGAGCAAACACTGGCACTGTGTGCCTCCTACTTCTGTACTCACCCCACCAGGTTCTATTTTCCTAATATTTTGGTTCACTGTAAGAGGCGTCAAGGGTCACTTACTGCAACCTTGGTAATTGTCTTCAGTGTTTAATTCAAAGGCATGCTATTGAAGATACAGGGAATATTCTCACAAACTGCCACAGTTGCTAGGTGTCAGTTGCTCTCTGAAATCACAGGGTGTTCCCCTTGTGACTCCAGCAGTCCTCGGGCCCCATCAGTTCTTGTTATTACATTGCAGAATAAACCTGTATGCTCCGAGAGGCTTACTCCCCCTTTTTGTGTCATTCATGCTCAGTGTGATTATACTGCAGGATTTCCTAACTGAAAAACTCAGTGAATGTTAGGGTTCAGGACTCAAAACTAATTTAGATTTCAGAAGCTTTTTCAATTTTTTTTTTCCTTTTTGAGGGGCGAGGACGCAAGAGAAGGTTATCTACAAAATAAACCTGTGAAATGAACCAAATTCTGTAAAACTTGGCAAGGAATTGCTATTTTTAACTAGGTTTTGAACACGTGTTAAACCACAGTGCTCTGCTTTGAGGAGGTAGTGAATTTGTAATAACTTGTTCCTACCACTTTTTCTCTTAAGCATGATGCTTGAATACTGCAGCCAAACTGAAGTTTGATAACAATCAGACTTACATCAATGTCACTATGCTAACCCTGGGGAATGTGGGACTCTGAAGACACTGACAGTCTAGTCCAAAACTATCGAAGCCTCCCAGAACCAGAATTAGGCAGATATCTCAGAAAGAGTATTTTCTTGTTCTTTTATTGCTGAGCCAGACCAAACGGGCACCTTTCAGAGCCAATGCTGATGTCCTTCATCGCTGGCAACAGATATAGTAAAGTACTTGAGAAGCAAAGCCCTTACTCTTACGTTTGCATAAGCAGTAGAGTTTTGTCTCAAACTAAATCTGTACCCTCCTCCACTACACTGAGGTTTGAAGGCAGAGGTAGGTCCTCTCCATGTTCTGGAAGGCTCCAAAGAGTTATGCACATTCCCCAAAAAGTCATGCGTAATTCCATAGGTTACTTAGATGCAGGCGCTTCCTACTTGTGCATAAACTCAACCACTGGACCATTCATTTCTGCAGCAGTTAGTTTTGGGAAGTTACAGAAGATAATGTGAATGTTAGAATCCTTTAGGATGGAGGAAAATGCTGGTAAAAACCAGCTAGGATTTGGGGTTTTTTGAGATTAGTGGGGTGGGGGGTGACAGGGGAGGTAACCAACCTTCTTAGTCCTTACAGTGAAATCTTTCCTGAGAGGGTGAGTTTGCAATAAACTTGAGCCTCCCAAAACAAACTTGTTTAAACATGAGCAAGATAACCATCACTAATAAAAGACAAATGTGGGAACAATATATATGCCTCCCTGTTCATGGAGTTCCTGGATTTCAGAAAGAAAATCTTATTTTAATGAAAAAATCAATTTTCTTGCAAATGGGAATGTAAATTTGACCACAAGTAATTAAAATATTGAAATTAATATTCTCTATTTTCTGATGCACACATGCAAGATCAATATATCACAACTAACATATGCCTAGCCAGGCAGATATTCATAGAGGGCATTTTAATTTCTAACCTTTACTTTTGCCTCTCATCTGGTATTGCAAAGCTACTTCGAAAAAAGTTAATTAATATTTTTGCATAATATACAGACCTAAGTTTGAAGATCAAAAATTATATCACATAAATAAAATGTTCAGATTAAAATTACCACACCTGGCCTGTTCTCTTTACCACATTCACATGAATTAAATTTTTTCCAGGCATGTACAGGAGGAGAAAGCTTTACAGCAGGAAAAAGCAAGTATTTACAAATAAACCTCACTCTTAAAATTGAAGAGCAGAAGAGTAATTGTACTTACTAGGTTTTGCCCAACGCATTAGGTTGACAATATAAACAAAACTAAAATTCCCTCCTGGCAAAATCTTGGTTTTAAAATGCATTATGTAATTTTTAAATTGTACTCTCTAATACTGTTTCTAAATGTTAGTATTAGAGAGTAGGTAATGACAGCTGTTCATTAATGTCTAGTCAATTTTTAGAGCAATTGGCTTCAATTCTCGAAAAACCAGTACTACCCACAGCAACTAAGTTAAAAAGCACTTGAAGTCTAGTGCTATTCCTTCCTGACATTTCAGTTTTAGCAGGAGGTTAATTAGACACAGTTCCAGTGTTGCTGTGTTGCTTTAGGGCGCAGCACAACAGGACAGTTTTTACCTACTTGCAGACTTGGAAGCCTTAGGAGACACCAGCTTAAGACCTTTGGCAGGTTTAAATTGTCTTTTCTCCTGCTCATTTAGAACATGTAGTGAAATTCTGTTCCTCGGCATAAACTAATTGGACAAACTTTTTTCAGTGATATTCCGCTTACGGCCAGAATGGAGAAAACGTTCCTCTCTTTTATTGATGGCTTTTAGTCACAGAAGAAATTGTAAATATGGATGTCTGTGTCCAGCAGGTCTTAGAAAGTTGTGCAGTGTTGTGGTTCAGCTTGGTCATTGCCAACCTTCTACTACATTTATACTTGGAAAAACATGAAGGAAAGAACAAGGATCAATTTAAGAAACGATTATGCTCTGGTAAGTTTTCAAAAGAGCAATAAAAGTTTTCTTTCTCTCAGGCTTGCTGAAAGGTACCCACTTATCCAGATGATTCTCACTCATCCATCTCTGTTCTCCAACCCATCTCCATTATTTTGTATTCTTAACAATACATATTGTTTTAAATACTACAATAAAGCTAAGTAATTAGTTTTTTAAAAAATGCATCATTGCAAGTCCTTCTTAAAGATTGTGTGTCTACTGTGGCTGAAGGATTTATCATTTCTGTTTGCTTCATAAACAGAAAATCAGTCTGTCCTTTAAAAAATTATTTTTTTTAAAGGATTTTAAAAGAACTGCATAATTTTAAATACATAGAAAAATGTAACATTTCTGACTAGGTTAAATTGCTTTATTGATTTGCAATTATAACTTAGAAATAGAAATATAGAAAACAACAAAAAACATTTAACAAAATGGTGTTTTCAAAATAAGAGGGAAAAGAATCCCCTCGGCCTGGTAACATCATTAAAGAATTTGTTTCTTCCAATTTTTATAAAATCAACAACTCGATTTTTTTTTTTTTTTTGGTAACTCAGGAATACTGTCATGAACAATATTATCTGTTTTTCAATGCATAAGTGAGTTAGAGCACAGCTGAGGGAGTTCAGAATGAGCTGTCCAAGTCTACTCCTGAATCAAATGGTCACAAATGACTTTCAAAGTCTTCATGTTGTCTCAAAAGAAATACTAGAGCACAATCCATATTTTAAAATTACTTTGAACATCATTAATAGTATAACCTTGATCTTCTGTAGGTTCCAAAATTCTGTTTTGAGAGTAGATTCACTTTAAACCAAATAAGTCTAATTTCTATCCTTTTTTACAATTTATTTAATTATCTTTGATAATTTTAAAATCTTATAATACATTAATTAGGTTACTAACACTTACCATACAGGCACAAGAGTATAAGGTCAATTTTTCCCCATTGAATCCCTTTTTTTTTAAACTTACCTTAATTTTCTTTGGTTTTTGGTTCTTTTTTTAATCCCCTTTTATGTTCTGTTTTCTATTAATTTTAAAACTCCACCTACAGTTTTACTGTAAAAACAATGACAGTAAAGGAATAATTACTTTTTTGGAATAAGAACTGGAACTGAATTACCTACCCTATTGTCTTAAATCTGGGTCTTAACTTTAGTTTAATGTTTAAATTAATTTGCAATATCGATGTCATCTGGATTCCGTTAAGCAAAAGTAAACGGTAGCTATGATTATTTACAAATGAAATCCACATGCTATAGTCTGGTTAGCCCATGGTTTTGTATCAGTAACAAGCTGGTCGGTGTATCCTTCACGCAAAATCGCTGGATTGATTAAAAACTTCTGAGATGCAAAGACTTCGATTTTCTTTGGGACTAATTTGGAGTGGGACTAATGCATGCGCAAACTACCTTAATCTGAGGGAAAAAAAAAATATGTTAAAAATCTAGAAAGGAAGATTATCTCCATGAGAAGCCAACTGCAGTTGTTCCTGTGTTCCATACAGTTTAAGGACAGATTCCTAGAAATTAACAGAGATCTTGTTTTCTTACACAGATGTGCTGAAAGTGCCTTTTCTTTTTGTTTATGTCCATGTCATTCTTTCTCCCCAAACTGTCTATTCTCCCCGGTACGACCAGTAGAGAAGAGAAAAGGTCTGTTTCATCCAAGGTGGATCATGTTGCCCTAAAAGTTCCCTGGTGGCGTTCCAGCATCACAGGAATATTACCTTCGCTCTTTCGTCTCTGGTGGGGGGGAACACGGTTGGAACTGATGCTTAACAATTAGATTTTTGAGGCACCACAATACATTTTCCAGCTTGACCTTGGCTGATACAATATCCAAGACAAAATAACAGATACTGCGATTTTGAATTGTTACAATTTGTCCTTTTTTTTTTTTTAAGTAAAATCTAATAATAATATTCCATTTTAAATTAAGCCATATGACACAGTTCAGTTTAATATAAAGCTTAAAAACAATTTTATGAAGATTTAGATTTTGGAAGTTGTTTCCTCTTGCACAAAAATTAGGTATACTTTTTTTATTTTCTCATAGAAGGAATGTACATATAAAAATGGAACTATTTGTAATCTTCTTCAACAGTTTGTTACTCTACGACCCCGACTTAAAACCCTTGCATTATCAAGCTGAGATAAGGGCATCTGAAAACCTATCTTGTCTCAACATCCTGGTTTTTTTATAGGATCTTGAAATCCTGTCTTCTGCTTCCAATTTTATCTGTAACTCTTTTTTTTTTTTTTTTTTTTTTTTTTTTTTTTTTTTTAAGATCCTTTTTGTTTTTTTATTTTTTTTTTTTTTTTTTTTTTTTTTTTTTTTTTTTTTATGATAGAGACCTTTGGCTGTTGTGATAATTCCTTAATATTTTCCTTCCTTCCCTCAAGTTCTGATTTTTTTGTTACTCAGAAATCAGAGTACTCTTAAAGCAGAGAGTTTTCTGGGAATAGGTTTAATAATCTCTCCATCTGAATAGGTTTTATGGAAGCCCAAGTTGCAGCCCAAGTTGCAAACCTCCCATCACTGGAGTATTTGTGTTATGCCAGGTTGGTGCAAAGACTCTGGACATCCCTGGTTTTTCCTGACCTCTCTGCATTCTATTACTCAAACGGCACAGCAAACATGCTACCCATTCGCAAAGACAACAAAACCTTTGTTTCGTCATGTGTTTTTTTGGTAACTTTAATCAATGTTGTCTCGCCTCTGGCACTAAACTTTTCCATCGTATTGACATCATGTTAGGGAAAAAAACAACCACAAAGGGAAAAGAATTTTATTCTGTATATTCTATTATTGAATACTTGAAAACTCCACTTGCATTTGTCAGCATGAACACATTAAGCATATATTGTCAGCATAAGTATCAAGCATACTATGATTAACGTGTGTTTCTAATTCCTTAGTGCAGGTCCTTCTCACTTTCTCAGTGAGCCATGCAGTGACCCTCTGCTGCCCATAAATAACAGGTCAAAATGCTCTTTATTTTCCTCTTCCAACAGGATCACCGCAACGAGAAGATGCCTGTGGGCACAAATCTTCAAACTCAGCGCTGTGCCTGTTGCAAACCTGATAGTCCACACAGCCAGAAGCGATTACTCAAATAAGAGCATAAAGAAAAGAGAGTTGTAATCACCATTCATTGGTTCAGAAATGTCATGCCAGTCGCATTTCAGTCATCGTGTGATATTAATACTAATCAGCATATATTAGCAGCCAGACATGTTCACAACTGTTCTAACAGCTGAGTGCCTCCAAGCTAAATTGATTTCATCCCTTAGACACCCATTAACACCTCTCCTTCCCATTTAGATAATAGAACACAGTTGTTCAGGGGTGTTTATGAAATGACATTCATTTGATTGATAAGTGACCTTGACTGAATGAGAATGTATGCTTGCTGGAATTTAAATGATCATCTTCCTTTTCAATAACCTTGTCAGAGTTACAGGACTCCAAATCCTCAAAGAATATAAGTAATCACAATCAGTAAATACCTATTTTTTTTTCATGAGAAGTGTGTTTGGGAGGATGAAGCTTTAAATTAAGTTTTACATACTAATGTTCTAATTGTAGAAGGTGTTGAAGTAATCTGAGAACAATCATCTGCTTTTAAAAATAAATCAGTGTGTAATTATTTGGGTTTTGTACCTTAATCCATTTTGAATAACTCACTGGCTCTAGCAGGCCATTCTTACTAAGATGAAATGAAATATTGAAGCTTCATATATTGTTAATAATATAGTGCAGATAATCTAGCCATGATTAATTAAGAATATTGGAAACCTCTGATACTATGCCAGGAAAAAAAAATCAGTTCAATATAGGAAGCTTTTCTAGAGCTGCATTATGAGAGTTTTTCAATAATAGATTAAACAGACTAAATAATTAAAATGTCATTTGATTGAAATCAGACCGTTCTCCTTGAATTTCAGCATTACATCCTGTATCAGGCAAGACTGTCTTTTCAACTCCAGAGATGGAGGCAGTCCTTCCTTTTCTGCACATTAATTCAAAAAATGCATCAGTCAGAATTTAAAAGCAAATGACAGACACTGACCAGAATATTTATTTTAAGTATATAAATAGGAAACTAGGGTTAGAGTTTTCAGGGATGCCTGACTGTACTTAAAATTAAATTGTTTGGGGAAAAATAGTGAATCCCAAGCTTCTTTATTCCAAGTAAGACACTTGGGGTGTGAAGATGCAGCTACTACAAGTATTTACCCTGAATGCAATCCCCAAGGAGATGCACTCGAAGGCTGGAGCCTTCTCCACGTGCCTTCTCCACATTCTTGATGTGCAGCTGCTATTTGTCCTGATGTTATCCTGAAGGATAGAAGGACACCTGAGCATCACCTCTGTCGCAGTAGCCTCAATTGCAACATTTTCTCAAGTTTCTGAGGCACTTAGGAGCCCTTGATATTAGGCTGGGTATGAGCAGCCTGTGGGCCAGAAGTGGTTCACCAATCACGAATTGGACAGAGTCAATTAGTTACTCTGTTGCAATTCACCATTTCACAGCCTTTTTACAGCCTTTTCTGCTAAAGCTGTTTAACGTTTGAAAAAAAAGTTATAAAAATAAAATGCTGACTGAAATAGAAGTTTTCAGGTCTCAAGAGCTCCCAAGGGCAGGTGTTTCATGTATAGCTGGAAAGCCTCAGCAGTGGGAAACTCATCCCAGCATATTCCACAGAACTGGAAGATTCTGTTCATGGCTGGAGGCTACAAAGAGATCGGATACCCACTGCGAGATTCTAAACAGGCACATGAATTGATGTTTTCCCCTTTGCAAGACATCATGCCCCACTGACAAACATTATCTTCTCTTCTAAAATTTTAGATGCAATTATTAATTTAGAAATGTTTTGCCCCAAATTTGCCAGTAACTGATATAAGTTATTCCATTGTATGGAACTACTGCTTATACTCAATCTCATTTAAGTGAGAGACAAATGGAAGAAAAAAATGTTCAAGAGTCAGTTCAACGTTATTTGCATAGGTTAATTTAAAGGGGGGGGGTTTTGTAGCATATTTTCTCTATTCCACTATTATGCCTCTTTGGGTAATTTTGTCCCTGCTGCTAAAAGTGAAAAAAATCAATCAAGCATGATCCTCTAGGTGTGGTGATCATACAACACTAAATCGTGTTATTCCTGCCACTAATCAAGGGTCTCATGTCATTCACAGTTCAGCAGCCGCTGTATGAAGCACGCTTCTCTTCCTAGTGAGCAGTGCTCTCTAACCTGCTTTCCAACAACTAACCAGTAAAAGTGAGAATCTGCCTTCAGGGGCACCCTGAGCTTGGGTTGCACTGGGGTGCCCAGCACTGGCTGCAGCACCAGTGCCACAGGATTTTCAGTTTGGGGGTTTGCATCCCCCAGGGGAAGGGACAGATGCCAACGCTGTCAAGAGGGACTGGGAGAAAGAAGCCAAATACACCTAATGTCCATGGCATGAAACTTGACAGCCTCAGTTAAAGATGAAGACTTATATGAAAACCAGGATGTAACCCTAAAAAATAGTTAAGATAATAAGCTTTGCACATAGGCATAGCTGACATAACATGAGATAATGAACATGGGATAAGAATTCTTACTCAGTTGTTCCAGTGTTCAGGAAAATAGGAGTTAATGCAGGAAAGAAAAAATCCCAGGCTACTTTTGAATAAAATGAAAGAAATTGCCAAAAGAGCATCAGCACTCTGTCCTAATTAGAAGACCTGGCAATACTCCAGGCTGTTGTCTAGTTTCTTGGGTCAAAAGAGTTGAAACAATTTGAATGTAATGCAAAATAAACATCACATTCAATATCACAACGATTATTATAATAATATTTTTACATATAATGCATCATTATCTCTCATTTTAATTTTGGACAGGCATGGTACAAAAGACGTGGTATTGCCATTGAGTTTAAACATGGTATTTTTGGGCTCACAGAATTTTTATTAATTCTTTAAAAATTGATCATGTATCATGGTAATTTATGCTTTCACCTTGATTGTTGCAGGAAAAGGCTTCTTTAAAGAATTTTCAGGAAAGAGAGATGGAAACATAAATTATAACTTGACATACAAGAATAGAATAATGTAAACTGGTTTGTTCACATGTATTATTACCGTGTATTATTCTCACTGATCATAAAGCCTTCAGGCTGATTTTCAGCTGCCAGATGCAAACTCACATTTAATTTTGTGATTGGAATTTAAAAGAGGGTGAAAATTATTTGTCTAACTTGTGATGATGAGATCCTTTAAGTTACTGAATGGTACTTGAGTCACTATTGGATCACAATGATTGCCAATCCAGATTGTGAACATTCACGATACCCTTCTGGCTTCTGCTGTGAACAATTCAGATTGGTTGCCCAGTTGAAGGAATTGATATCTGTATCCAATCCAACAACAGATGGCATCATTTTTATATTTTTTGCCAGCACCAATGTATTGTATCACAGCAGATATATGAGCAAAGCTTTTAAATTGAAGGTATTGTGCAAGAAGAGTGCTGGTGTCTTGAAAAATTAATCATTTTATTATCCTGAATGATGTCTGAGATGAGGAAAGAAAAAAAAGCCAGTAGATCCTATAAACTCAATTTCACCATCAGAGCCCGAGGTATGCTTGAAATTCCACAGGCTGCACATATGTCGCTGAAATGCCTTCCTCCTGAAAATAAAGGTCTGCACTCAGCACCAGTATGATTCTACTCTTGCCTTAGCTGTTCTTTATTTCTTAACTCGACCCCAGCCAGAGCCAGCACACTGACTCAGCCCTGGTCCTGTATCACAAAATCCTCCTACACCCCCTCCTTGCTACGGCCAGCACAACTGCTTGTGGGGACATCCTGTGGATAAAAGCTGGGGACTAATCTGACGGAAAAAAAAAAAAAAAAAAATCCTTGGCAAAATAGAAGTTTCAGCATTCAGATTAGTGTCTGTACACTCTGTCCTCCTTTCCCAGGTAGTTCTGTTAACACAACAGATGGCTTCACACAGTGGGGAGACAAAGGAATGAGCAGCATGAAAACAGACAGCTTAGAGTAAGACACACATTTTTAATCTACCACTGAGTAATAAACCAGGATTTTAACTTGCACTTGGTTTTCTACAGTGCTGATTAATTCCCAGAATATTTTTGAAGGAAAAAAAATTGCCCTCATGAGTTTATTCTTGTGCCACCTTCTTGTGCACCAAATTTTCAAAGAAAATGTTATATACGGAAGACTTAAGTCAGTTTAGCGGAGTTCTGCTGTCTTTTTCTGTGTTTCCTGATAAATCAATGTTTTCATTTTCTGCGTAGATATAAAAGTCACAGCAGAGGTCTGCTCAGTCAGACTGAAGGTCCACTAGCTTGGGATCTCATCTGCAGTGGTAGCAGACAGATAGTGGAGAGTATAGATGTATCGTCTATAGACATGTTTTTGAAAGTGAACACTCACTGAAGAGCAGTACTGGCTTTATTTTGACAGACTCATTAAACTCTTTTGGATATACCAAAGTGTTTCCTCTGCTGTATCAGAGAGAAAAGAGAAGGCTATTTACCAAGAGACCAGTTATCCCAGACCTGTACTGTAACCCTTTTCTCCTGGGAGGTGGTAAGGACTTTCCTTCCAAATTCAGGCTGACTCAGCTGTTAAAGAAAGAAGCAGGAGGAGTGATTTAGTATTGTATTTGGGTAGAAGCTTTGCATGGCTTGGAAGGAAGCTTGTTTGCCTGTGCAGATTGAGACTGAAGAGCTGGACTTCTCAAAGGCCAGAGACAAGAGGGTACGGTTGATAATTCGACCAAACAGCACTGGAGGCAACAAGATCATTTCACGGGTAGAACAACCACATTTGGAAACCAACATACCCCAAACTAACGATGTATTTATGAATAATGCACATCTCCGAGGCTACTCAAGTTTACAAAGAATCAGATTAGCGAGCAGATTGAAAGGATTGACTAGAATCAAAAGCCACTCTGCAGAGCAGTGATGAAAGTGATGAATTCAAGGACTGTTAGATTCAAGAATGATTTCCTTTTTTGAGTTTCCGTGGTCTGCAAGGACTCAGCGGCCACAGAAAGTGACAGATATTGGACAAAACTCTATGTTATGGTGGCTTTCTAAATCTTTTTGCTGAAAGTCCTAGCATGCTGCCAGTGTAATCTTTCTGGGGATACATGGTGCATAGGAAGACCATGTGAAATAATTATGCATGATATGCTCAACATCTAATTTGAGAGAAGAACATGTTCTCTGAGAAGTCTTTAATTTTCTGTGTACATGATTCCAAAATGAATAAATCAAAGCCCCAAAATGTATCTAGGTCCTTTCCTCCATTTCATTCTTCAAATAAAATGCACAGTAAATTTGAGCAATCTCAGGTAGGCAGTGTCCTTTATCTTTAGCTCTTTCTCTTTTCTGAGACAAAATGAAGAGGCAGCCAGAAAATACTGCGTAATCCCTTCCAGCTAACTTTTCTCAGTCCTTTTTAGGAATTGCCTGATCTCTTTATCTTGGGTCCAAGAAATGAATAAATTTAGCATAAGGAGGCAAATCCATGCAGCTAGTTATGCCTGCATTCTCAGTTTTGTGGCTTGCTATTAGATAAGTTCTGTTCATAAGTCTCTTATGAAAACAGCTCAGCGTCTTCATTAGCTCTTCATCAGTGCAAAAGGAGCCTCTTTAGGTACAGCTCTCTGTGTACTTGCTCTGACTTTTAATTAATACATTAAAAGGAGTGAATGCCTTGGATTAGAATAGGCAAATAAAAACTCTTCAAATAGCTTGGTGTATATGTCAAAAAATATGAAAGTGGTATTTTTCTGTTGAGTGTGTTTTCCTAGAATAAAAATTACTGAAAAGTAATTTTTCCTGTTATATCTATGCTGTATTTCATGTCTACTCTGGAGAAAAGAGCAGCTCAGTCACTAAATTTATTCATGCCTCAGTTGAAATGATCCACCAGTGTATCAGTTGTCTTTAATTTCAACATTAAGGAGTTTTGTTGATTGTGGGAAATCCACTATAAAGATATTTCTCTCATGTGTGATGAGAGAAACTGAGTGTTCCTGAGACAGAAAACAGACCGGAAACTCTGAAAAAGCTGATTAAGCAGCTGTGACCACCTATGTTTTTACCAAATTGCAGCTGCTTGTCACCAAAACTCTGGTAGGGTCACTTATATGAGGCCAAGTCAACATACTGCACAGTCAGCTGTACACAGATCAGGAATGTGATACAGCTCACCTTTGCCAGCCACATTTTACATTACAGATTTGCCTTAAAAAGCCACTGAAGCTCAAAATCTTTCTTCTGTTTTCCAGCTTAGCTACTGGGCATAATCTTCAGGACAAGATCAGTTAGACAGCTGGGAAAATGACATTTTAAAGCACTGCAATAAGGTTTGCCAGTGCTCATCTGTTAAAGATCTTGAGGAAAGTAGAACATCTAGGCACGACGATTTACAACAGTTATTAACTTTATAACAGTTAGTAATATTTTAGGGAAGCTTTCCTCTCCATAGGCCTATGCTAGAGCAAGCCTTGAAGAAGCTAGAGACTTCAAGTTTCCTAGGCCATGGGAAATTTGCTTTTGGATCTCTTTAGAATAAACCATAGAAACTTCCATGGAATTAGGAAGAACATTTCTCAGTTACGACCAGCTTGATATCTCAGTTGTTTTTAATACCCACTGACCAAAAAATTATACTGAGATCTTGACAGGGCTTAAATGAAAATTGCTTCTGTCTATTGTTGCTGTTTATAACTAAAAATACAGATACACCTGGATTAAAATGATTTTAAGAAAGAGAAGGAACATGCAACTGCCTGCAAACTCTTTTGTAAAGATGTAAGATTCCAAACAGACTTGCTGGCTGTTCTGGCTTTAAACTTGTGAGTAGCTCCCCCATTCCTTCATTTGAATGCTAATTGGCCTGAATTTAAGCCATTCTTGGTTTTTAGTAACTGAAATATAGAGAAGGTAGGTGGTGACATAGTCTTCCCAGCAGTACCAAGGGACACTTTTTGTACCTTTTGTAGCCATCTCCTCTCACTAAGCCAAACTTGGTGAAGAGGGGATCCAAGTAATTTAACAGACGTGCAGAACCTTTTGTGTGTTCAAAGGATGCCTATTTTAAATGGCTTTTAAAAGACTAACCATTTTCTTTTGCAGTTGCACCATGTTGATGACAGACGTATAATGACTAACAGGTGAAGCATTTAGTAGAAGCTAATACTGGACTGCTGATCAAAGACACACTTGGCAATTTCAGCTGGTTAGTGAATGTCAAATCTTGACCTAGAGGTTACAATTGCTTAAATGGAACAAATTTTATTTTTTTCTAAATCACATTCACCATTTATTTTCCCAATTCTATCTCTTTGGCTAAACCAGATTGAAATCCCAGTGTCTCCAGCCTGCTCTCATTCTGCTATAAGAATTTATAAGAAAGGTTTTGTCATTTGAATGTGATTGAATAAGAAGATTCTTTAAATTTTCAGGTATCATAGTTTCTATTAAATGTTAAACCAGTCTAAAAGCTGCTTGGAGAATAATCTACATGCTCTGGGTGAGCAAGGTGCCTGTGTGGGTAACTTTTCAGAAAGATGGACAGCATAAACTATCAAGCCCAAGCGCCATTTATGTAAGAGATTTTCTCTATTTAATACAATAGTCAGTTCCCATTGGATTCTAAGCTTTAATAACTTTCAGGTTAGCAGCCATGTGAGAAAGACTCAGACTCTTAAAGTCAAATTGCAGTATAATTAGTGTAATTGCAATTCATGAATACACTTTAAATTAATTACTTTCATAAACATTTTATCATGGATATAAGTGATTAAGAACTGGGCATAAAACCAGGAGATATATCCTACTCTTCCCTGATTAGGATTGTTCTCTCTGAAAGCCTCCTGGAAACTCCCCAGTCCTTGGCTCCTCCTGGAGACTCCCCAGGTGTCTCTTCTCTCTGCGGGAGACCCAGGCATGCATCTCCCTATCAAGCATGTATCTTTCACCATCAAACTGTACCACAATCTTGAGGCAATTTTAGTAGTTCTTGCTGCTCTTTTTTGATGTGCTTAAAGTTTGCCTCTCTTTAGGTTGTGTCTGGATCAAGTACCATCTGTGCACGGTTTGGGACATGGATCCAGAGAGAGCTGTGGCAGCTGGTGGCAAGTGAGCTGGTCAGCTCTGAAAAAGCTGAGCTTTATGAGGAGGATGCAGAGAAATCAATGTTAGATACCCAGTGCCTGCTGGTGTCAGCAACTGACACCATTATTAACCCTAAATTTCTCTTGTGATAGACTGCAGCTCACCTGACATTTGAAAGGTTACAGTTTTGGGCATAAGTGGCTAAGTATGGCAACTGCTAAGATTTAAAAATCCATTTGTGTACTCTCAGCTGTACCTTGTGAGACTGAGTTCTGCTTCCGTGCGCCGGTAATCAGATATCATATGCAATCATCCAGTTCCCAACCCATACTTCATCACAAATAAACTTGTCACATTACAAAATAATGTCTGATATAAAATGTTCTCCCCTCATCTTGAACCAAGTTCAAGAATTTATTCTTTGGCATTTTCAAAGTTTTCAAACATATTGTAGTCCTGTTACAAAAGACCTATGAATTTCATGTCATTCAGTCTGGTTATTTATGTTATTTTTCCACCCTACAAGTTATATACCATTTGCCAAGTCATGCTCACACAGCACTTTTGTGACATTTAGTGACATATGGCACCTATGTGATGTATAAAAAGTGCTGCTCTGTGCTCTACCTGTTAGAAAATAATCCATATGTATTCAAGATAACTTTGCCTCCAAGTTCTAAATAATTTGAAGCAGGCAGACATATAGACCACATCCTATTTCTTTCTGAACAATCAGCGTTTTCCAAGTAGAGTGTGACAACAGCTTTTCATCTCTTACATGAATCCTTTCAACATGCTTCATTAATAAACGTGTGATTATAGATTTAGGAACATACTATACTATACATAGATCCTTCTCAAAGTAGGAGCTAGCGCATATTTCTATCTTTAGATAACTACACACACAGAAAACGGAAGAGGTGCTTAAATATTCTTTAGCATAGTTTTGGCAGTCTGGTGAGATAATTTTTTGAAAAGAGACTCAGAGACTCAGGCTCTCATCTGTGAAATTTTGGAAGTTTCACTCACAGTAAACAAACATTGATAAATTCATGTGCAATAACTTCCATCCTTTTTTTCTTTTAAACAAAGCTTATCAGAAGAGTGAAAAACTTGAGTATGAATGTCTTTGAGATTCAATAATGTGCTAAATAATATTAGTCTTTCCAATAGTCTATCTTGTTTGCTTTAAAACAGATCCAAAGGAAGTGCGAGGCAGCCAGATGGCCAGAACACAGCATCTTAAAGGGAAAAGAAAATCGGTGTGAGAACATTACGTAATAGAACAAAGTATTCTTTCATTCAGAAGATTCTTTTTTTTTTTTTTCCTGAGGGATGGAAAACTGCCAGACTGGCCATATTGCATTAGAAATGTCACTGTTTGTGGTAAATGTGAGATGTAGCCAGTTTCAATCAGTCAATATTAACCCATCAGTCACTCCAGACTCACCCTCTGTGAACTTAAAGAAACATACATTGATTCGCAAACCTTTTTCTCCTGTACTGAAATGTCCTAGCATTCCCTCTGTGAATTCCTAAAAAAGTGCTGCTTTCCTGAGCCTTATAGCCATATCACAGCAATTTCCCCTCACATCTAGCTGAACCTTTCCATATTGTCTGGTTTAACCAGTCCCACTCACCCAGCATAAGCCCCGTTTACATCTCACAGGGAAATGTTCAAGAGCTGAATGACGTGACTGCTGACTTACCTTTTTCTTTTTCCCCTAAATTAGCTGCTGGCAACGTTCCCATTTAGAACGGTAAAGTTGTTACAAAGAATAAACTCTTGAACTTTATCCAAGATGAGGGGAGAGCATTCTATATCAGATTTTATTTTGTAGTACCCGATATCATGCACTAGTCTCTGCTCCAGAAAATACACAAGAAAAATGTGTCATAAACACAAGGAAATACTATAACAATACTATGCATACATGATGTACTATAATGGATTATAAAACAATTATGTTATAAAAAGTAAACAGAAAACAGTATCTTTTTTTCTTCACCATACGATAAAATGGCTGAGTTTGGGAGGGATCTTCAGAGGTCTGCTGATCCAACTTCCCCTGCTCAAGTCGGGCCACCTAGAGCTGATTGTCCAGGACCGTATCCAGATGGATTTTGGGTACCTCCAAGGAGGGAGACTTCACCACATCCCTCAGCAACCTGTGCCAGTGCTCGGTCACCCTCACAGTATGTGCCCTTTGCCTCAGCTCCTGTCACTGGACACCACTGGAAACAACCTGGCTCTGCCCTATTTGCTCCCTCACTGCCGGTGAGATCCCCCTGAACCTTCTCTTGTCCAGCATGACCTGTCCCAGCTTTCTCTGCCTTTCCTCCTAGATGAGATGCTCCAGTCCATCATATTCATGACCCTTCATGGGACTCTCATGTCTGGCTTGTCCAGTGGGAGCCCAACACCAGCCATGACATTCCAGGTGTGGCTGTAAGTCCTAAGGTGGGGCAGGAGGCAGAATCATGAGCTCCCAGCCTGCACCTTATCCCTACCCAGCGGCAGCGGGAACTGCCAGATTTCTGAGATTGTTGGGATTTTGTCAGTGATTCTGGGCCTCATTCCTGCAAAGTTTGGGAGCTTCCAAGGCAGAATCCAGAGACTGCTGTGCAAAGAGATGCCTCTCTTTGCTGTGCTTTCACGACAGTCAAGTAAAGATTGGGGTACCTGTTTCAGGTATCGGAGAGAAAAGGCACAAACTCAGCAGTCAGCTCTTTCTACATTACTGATGCAGTGAAATTTCCTTCTTTCCTCTTAGTTTCAAATGAAACGATTTTTTTTTTTTAAGGGAATTCTATTGTTTCTAATAGTTTAATGGACATTTTAGACCTGTATTTTTAAAGACAATTTTAAAAGTTGTCGTTAACATTTAGAAATCAGGTATTTAAAAAAAAAAAACACCAAACCAAACAAAACAGAGATTTTTTTTTCTGGCTCAAATACTGGAATATAGAAAGAATAAATTATTAATGAATATTGCTAAGACAGCATCTTTGCGGTTCCCTTAGACTTATATTTCTTTCTAAACCTTGTTTCGTACAGGTTCTGGCTTTCCTGAAGCTAAGCAGGGAGGCTTGCTGATTACAATGAAAACTCACAGAGAAAAAAAAATACGTTTCCAGGCAGATTTATTCCTGAATACTGCTCACTTTGATTCCTAGTATACTAGTATTTGGATAAGGAAGGATTTAAGTATACCAGCTCCAGAACTAAAAGCACCAATTATTAAATGCACTCTCAAATGTAACTAACACCTTTTGTTACCCATATTTCAGTGCATTTGTACATTGTTTCCCCTATCTTAGCCTTATGACCACTGAGCTGAAACCCAGTCTGACATTTCATCCATGTGCTGTAGAGCGTTACAGTATCTGACTATGGGATCCTGTTGAATGCGCTCTCAAACCAGGTCTTATTCAGATGAAGATGATAAAGGAAAGTTCATTCAATGACATAATCAAGTAGCTCCATAGAAAATATTGTTATGGTCAGTGTTTATAAAGAAAATCCAAGCCAGAAAATGCATAGGGCCTTCCATTTACTCTAAGTGCTACAATGAATAGCATTATTCCCATTTTATAGCTGAATGGTCCACAGGTTGTGTGGCAAGAGTGCCTTCCAATCTCCCTACTCCTTGTTTTACAGATGTCAGACCCCATGCCAGTAAAGCCTGAGTGCTCTGAATCATTAGCTTAAATCAGCACACCCACTCTATCTGGAACCAGCAGAGGCTGAACACAAAAACCTTGCAGGAAGTGCTCATGATGCCGTGCTCCACAAATAAGCAGTTTAATTCTTCATTAGCTTCAAAGCTCAAGAATTCACTGTAATATTGTGCCCTGATCCAGAGATAAAAATAAATTAAATACCACCCATATCCGTGCAGCAACACTGATGCAAAGGCTGTAGGAAATCTAGTAAGGTGCCCTCTAACTCAGAAGTCAGATGAAGTGACAGCTGAAGTACACACATGCTCAGCAGAAGGGCTCACATCTTTTCCATATCCTCTGGTTGCTTTCCCCACTGTCATCTTAGTATTACTATCCAGACTGAACTTTAATCAATTTGCTCTCAGCCATGCCAGAGTCTCTGCCGAGCTTTTAATGAGATGCTTGATCACACTCTCTGTGCAGGATGCTGCAGATACAAAATTCCCTCACAGACTCCCCTAATTGCAATTGCCTGATACTTCTATTGAGCAGAACCACGACACGATCCCATCAAGTGTCCTTCATGCTAGAACAACTACAACTCATTTAATGATTATTCACTTGCTTATTTAATAACAAAAATCTATGCACAAATCCAAACATTAAATAAAGCAGATTTTTTAAGGCTGTTTTAATGTCTCAGAATGTATTTAATTTCGTTTTGTCTTTTTTCCTCTTTGGAGGATTCTTGCATGCTACTTTGTTACAGTAATAGGATTATTGAGTTTAACTGCTTATGTTGGAAAATAAAATACATCCACACAGCCAATGATGATAAGAGAATTGCTACAGCCTGGGGGTTTACCAAGAAGTATCTTCCATAGATTGATTCTTACTCTGTGTGGGTTGGTTGTAATCGACCACCCCACCCTCCAGCAAAGTAAAATCAAAAACATCACTGAAAAAGTAGTGAAAATGAAGCATTTCTGGGTACCTCTTTTAACTATATGCATTAATTCCCTGACAAGTCTTCCTGTCCTCTCCTCTTCCAAATGATTTATAGTGTTTTACCTTTGTGCTGCAGCGATTACGTCCCCCACTGCCATGCAAAATCCTTCACATTTTGAAACTGTAATGAATTGGTACTGCAGTGGTGACTGTGGGATTTCTCAGAGAACTTTATTTTAGAACTCGATAATAATATCTATCAGTAATGAATGCCTGCAAGACACAGTGACAGAATACATACATATGTGTATATATAAGCATAGACTTGTATTAATTACTATGCCCTTCTTCTATCCCTAAGTCTTATTTATATTATTCCAAGAGATTAATTTTTCTTCTGTACTTTCTTCTCTTTTCTTTCTTCCCCTGAAGCAGTTTGCTTTCTTTGAACAAACTTTTAATTTTTCTGCTCTTCAGCAGTGCAATTTTTTCATATGTCTGCTGCTGTAGATAACACCATGACATAGTCAAAGGCAACATCAGATATGTTCTCCTTCTCAAATAAAGACAATATTCTCCTTCTAAGATAAATGCTATAAATGCTTAAAATCCACTTATATCATGACTGTCTTATCAAGCAGGCTTTGAGATGAATCATTTCATTATTTTTCCCGTGCAGGATAGAAAGCCAATTTTGTTATAACAAATCTTTCACACAGCACTGTGTATGTTTTATGTGTTATGTGATAAGTCCTGCCACTGTGCTGTTATTTGCTGGAACTGTAATGGAGTTCAAAGGCCCTAGCTGAGATCAGGATCCTATTACAACAGCACTGCCAAGGGGCAAAAGAACTTCACCTTCTGACCCTGTGAAAAGAGTGGAATTAAGCTCAGTAATAATCTTAAGCACATCCAGGCTAAACATGGACAAGGAAATATGTGGATTAAAGAATAAAAGTACTGCTACCCCTGTTTTGTCTGTGGGGGTGAGAGTCACAGCAAACTTGCATGATTAATCCAGGACTTACCTTATGGATCTTTTTTATTTTGCATCTGATCGTCATTAGTAGGAATGAGGTCTAAGCTAAAACAGCACAGAAACCATGACATTTTGAATTTCAATGTCTTAAACAGAAGTACAAAACATAGATTTGTGAGCACACAGGTATAACTTAAGAAGCACCACTACAACAAATCTGTTCCAAAGGGTATTTTGAAAGCCATTCTCTCTGAGGTTTTTCTCTGGAGCCTGAGGCTTGATTAGGGACTCCAGAGGAGAGCAAACTAAGCTAATAAGAACTGTGATAAATGGAGAGAAAGGGGCATCTAGAGGAAGCAAGGAATCAAATTGGGAATAAAGGAACAAAACTAGATCTGTCATAAACTGGAGAGGAAGGACCAGAAAGGACCAAATTTGCAACTCGGGCATGAACTCACAGTGACACAATCTTCTTTAGACATTAGATTAAAACTTCGAATTCCCAGTTCTCAGGGTTCCTAGACTACCAGCAAATCCTTCACAAATCCTCTTCTCTATCAGTCAGTTTTTGAAGACACTATGCTGCAGCTCAGCTCGGAGCTGTATAAAGGCTCAGCATGATCCAGGTGAATATTGTACGGTGACATGCAGTCCACAGCTTTGCTTTGTTTCTTGAGCTTTTTTAAAAACATGGGAGGTCACATGCAAAAACACAGATTAAAGCACTGTTGATGTTTACTACACAAACTTAATAAACCCCTCTTGTGTCTTTGCATTATAATTCGGAAATTCATTTTACACAAGATTTGTTCCTCATCCAGTGCTCTCTGGGTAGTCTTGCTCTAGGGACAAGTCAGAATTATACAGACTAGGATGCTGCATAATCCTTCCATTAATTTTGCAGAAGTTGGAAGATGTGCAGCAGTTGATGTAACAGAAACTTGATGAAAAGAAGGGATGGTCTGAGAATTCAGGGGAATGGACTGGTGCTCTCAGTAAGTGTTTCCCTCACTCTCTCATGGATCTCTCACAGCTACATCACCTAAATATGCAACTCATCACTACCTCTGTATTCTGCTTTCTTGCAACTCCAAGCCCTTCCTGTGGTCTGAAAACTTTAGGTATCTACACCTGCAACTCAGGTATCAGGCACTGAATGTACCCAGTATCATGTCTAACCTAAAACATATCCTGTATCTAAACCATTGGAAAAATCAGCTTGCAAGCATCTCAAATTGACTGTCAAAAGTAGTGGATATCTTCTAATTTATTCTGTCTCAGTTCTCCCTCTGTCAAACTAGAATAATAATTCCTCTTCAGTGCACAGAAGTGCTGTGAAGATAAATTCATTAAGATTTGTAAAGCACTCAGACGCTGTAGTGATGAGTGCCACAGAAAAGCCCAAGAGGAAATTAAAAATTCTGCCTTCAGAGCAGAACTTAAAAATGTGACATGGACTGAACATACACTGAACAATCACAAAGAAACAAAACTATGAATAGTTCCTCATTCAGGGAGCATTATCTATGCATTGTGCACAGCAGGAAGCAGGAGACCAGGTGGGGAGCAGGGTGTATGTGATCAGTTAATTAAAACCAGGATTATAGTGCACACCAGGAGAAAGGAAATAAAAGGCTGGTGGACAATCCAAAGTCTGGCAATTCCAAGAGTTGAGCTTTTGCCTATAAATACATGGCAATTCTTTTCCAGAATACTTTTTTTGTTTAATATGGAAAAAGGTTAAAAGTTTTCTATCTACCTTAACTCTTTCACTAAGACATGACAGTGGCCATAGGTTTGCCAAATGTTACAGCTGATCTCCTAATTCAAGAGAGTTAATGTAGTATTTCTCCTGCTTCTCTCAAGTCAGTTCAATGCCTTCTTTAAATGTGCAGAATGGTACCAGAAGCAACTGATTTTTTAATGTAACACTGTCAGGTAAAATGAATGATGTTAAAAGAATCTGAAGAAAATGTTAATTGTATCAATCCAACACCTATTATAAGAATGAAACCCAAAATGTGTTGTCTGAATTATGTGAAAAATATTAATCCCATCTGAGATTAAGTTATCCCTAACTACAGTAGTGTCTTTTTTTAGTTTAAACACCCATAGTTAAACAAACAAAAGGCTGCTCTCAGCACTTGCAAGTATAAAAACTAGATTAAAAATTCACATTGACAGTTTAGTTTTGCCTTCAGAAAGTCACCTTTCTATTTCTATTGTCACTGCTCTGATTGTCTGATTGTTTCTCATTGCTCTGACTGCAGCATCTTTCCTTAATAAGTCAATCAGCAAACTCTGCAAATTTCATAGTGTCCCAGTAGCCCAGATCCCCTTGCTTCACAGAAAACTTTTAATAAAACGTAGACTAGTGATCCTTAGATATATGGGACGTTGGGTTTTTAGAAATAAATATTCTTTTTCTTACTATAAAAAGTATTGTTTAGAAAGAGGAAGAGCTAGTCTCAAGATCTCTACAAAACAAGCAGAGATAGGTAAGTACTTTAAAACCTTTTTTCCTAAATTTTTAGAATTTCTGTCTAGAATACCAAGGCTTATGTTTTTGTTTTTTCTTGGTTTTGTTTGTTTGTTTGTTTGTTTGTTTGTTTGTTTGTTTGTTTTTTCACAAACATGTAAACCTGGGATGTCACTTTGCCGAGAGAGTACTGAACAATCCTAATATTCTCTAAGTTCTCATACATATGAAAGAGAAAGGAAAGGAAAAAAGTTTAAAATACTAGTTTATTAGATAAAAGTACCTCTGCATTAGTCTTGTACTTTTGTACTCAACTTCATTTTACAATGAAGGAGAATCAAAAAGGTATAAAGTAAATCAAGACTGATAGTGATAAGGCGTATTTTAATTTATTAATTTAACTCTTTCAGGCTTCCTTTCTATTTCTGCATGTGTTTAAATGCTAAAAATTAGAAAAAACTAAAAATCACAGTATGGAAAGGGGATTCAATTTATCCCCTTTAAAAACTACTTGGAGTTATTGCACATGAATAGTTACTTAGTAGGCATAATGAACAATTCTGTGGTTGGCATGTGGTGATTGCTGGGTTTAGTGCTTCTCCACTTTTATGTTTTCACCACATTGATAGGACTCCAGTGAACACGGAATATGACTGTAAGCTGCACAGACAAAAATTGTAGATGTCTAAACGGTAAGATTTTATGTCATGGAAATACAGAAAATGGTGAAGTTAAGTAAGTCTGTCACACTTTGCTGGATAAATGTTCCATTTTTGAAAGATATCAAGTAGCATTCCTAATACAGGACAGCTTATTAACTTTACCTGAATCACTGGGCATCTTTCCAGAAGCAAGGCTAGGATGAGACAGGCATAAGACCAGCCATAATCGTAAAGCTTGAGAGAAGAAAAAGTCTCTGTGGAACCAAACGATGAATTGTCTGAGCTCATCATCCAGGCCGAGTATAAACAGATGGGTCTAAGAAGACACTGCGTGACAATATATAGCGTGTCATTTTGTGCTCCAGGCACCAATTATCATAATAGAGCTGGAAGTTCTCACACTTTATCTTCACTGCCCTGACAATGGGTTTTAGATTTCCAATAAATTTTAGAAATCCTCTGCCCCAGGTAAATTTGAATGCTTTAGGGAAGTAGATGGAAAATTCAGCTCCTGCCAGATATTTGCTAAGAAGCTCCAAGAAGTTGTCAGGCATAACAGAGGAGTTTCAGCAACCCTGAGTACTTCAGGAACCTCTCCTGGTCACTTAAGTGTAATGAAAGATGAAATCCTTTTAAATCTAATTCTGTAACAACTATTTAGATCTGAATTTTCACTTTAGGCAAAGGGGAAGTGGAGGTTCAAGAGACCTCAAGGGAAACACTAATATGTGATGTAATGCAATGCAAATGGTTGCAGGTTTTAAGTCACAAGCTTTATTAGTGCTCCTGCTGTACCTACTGTAATAATTCTGTATATTCTGATATTTGGAAAACAACTAATGGAATACATAAAAAGATATCCTGTTAATCTCTCTTTTACACCTGCATCTCACATTAGTATTGGTAATTTCATCATCAAGCCTGTTTGCCAAACAAAAATTCTGCTGTGATGAGGTGCAGGACAGGCTTCAAGAAAAAAGACTGCAGTATTAGAAATTAAATTGTTCATCTAAATCACAGTGATGAAGAATTCCCAACTTTCTTTCACATCCACCTTAATGTTTTCATAAATAATAAGAAACCCTTGCTTTTCTGAAACAACATGTTTCCTCGAAACTGGAGCATTCGCACATTTCGGAAACAGGCAACTTACCACTTATTGCTCCATTTTTTAACTGCTGCTTTGTTACGTTTTTTATCAAAAGTAACTCTCTCAAGTACACTTAATATCAGGAATATTCAAATATACCCCGAATTTACAAGCCTTGATGAGCTGGCTGGTATCTCAGTCCTGTGTAGCAACCAGTAAAGAGCTACCATGAGCAGAGGTCTAAGTCGTTGAGGCTAAGCTTGAGGAGTCTGCATTACTCGGCCAAACTGACAAAGCAACCTGGCTGGCCTTAAGAGAGGGGAACAAGCACCACACAGTCACAACAATGGGCATTTACTCCCACTCCAGAAAATCTGAATGGCAGGCCAAAAGAAAGAGAGATGGGGTGGAAGTTCAGGGAGGCAGTACCCTTGCTTTTCCAGGCCTGAAGATAAATAAAAATTGGCTGGCCAGAATTCCTGTGTGAGAAGTTCTTGTACAGCACATTATGAGATTAAGCACTGTACACCAGTGACACAGATAATACGTAATGTGTTTCATAGCAAATTTTCTTCCTGATATTTCTAATGCTAACAAAAGCTGTAATAAGGTGCATGTCTCATCCACAGGATGGTTCTGGAGAAAAACACACAGATGATATATTTATTCCAGTAGGATTAAGATGCATCCCTTCTCAGAGATCAACAACAGCAGCTCTCTAAACTTGTCAGATCACAGGTGATAGCCATGTAAAAAATTTATAATTTGATTTCTGAAGCGTCACATGAGGTGTACTGTCCTGAATCTACCAATCACAGAAATCCAAATTTTGCAAACACACATCTACAAAATCATTATACGTTCTTTTAACTATGGTTGAAAAGTACATTCCTTAAAAAAAAAAAAGTTCATGAGTGACATGAAATCTGAAAATCCTCTAGCTACCATCAAATACTGTTAGTTATAGTAAGACAGTGAAATAACAATATCACCATTACAGGGCAAGGGAAAAAAAACCAACTCAGTAGGAATTTAATAGAGATATCAAGCAAAAAAAAGCAGCACAAAAAATCAAGCAGAAAAAAGATTCCAGAGAATGATAGTGTGTTGATGGGTCAGGGGGTAGAAAAGTTATATCAGCAAAACAACAGCACAGCTCTGGGTAGGTTATGTCATCAGTATGCACGGCCAAACAGAAAATAAATTACAGCAGAAAATTACTCTTCTATAATTGACATTTAGTAATCCTTTGCTGTTCCTTACCTTTCCAATTTCACTTAAAGTATTATCCTTCTGTAGCAGAATTTAATCAGAATGTAATATTTTTTATTAGAATTATCTGTGTGAGAAACAAGACAGGTTCTTCCTATCTTCAGAAATAAAGGGATAAAATGAGTGTGAAATGGAAATGTATCAGAGCTTCTGAAATGGACATTTCATTTCTAATATACTTACAACCATGAGCTGTAGTGCAATATTTAAAGGAAGATACAGTTCAAGAGTAAAATTTTTACAATATGACAAAATAATTTTGCCTTACTGTCACTAAAGCATTTCTAAAACTTTTACAAGAGATCCACGATTATAACCCATACTAACCAGATTCTAGTTTGGAGTGCTTGTTAAAAGCAGGTAGCATTTGCAATTTTGAACAAACCAATGCAAAATTTTTCTCTTCTCTGCCTGTATCACTACTGCCATACGTAGGCAAACAGTTTTTGTTTAAAAGGAGACATATACAATGAAGGACTAAATAATTCATGACTTCAGACTTCATTCCCCAGGTGTAACACACCAGAACTTTCTGAGTTGGATCCTACTCTGTTAAGACGACCTTGGTTAATCTGGTTGCACATAAAAAGTTTAAATGTGCCCTTACCAGATACTCCCAGTGCTATGAGACCTTTCAACAATCCCAGTATGTGGCCATGGGAAAAGAGTATTTATATCCTACTGTTGGAGCTGTTCATCGGGACTGTGACCCAGAGGCCTCATTAATAAAAGAGGCATGGAAGGTAAGCACTTTTGCCCAAGAAGAACAGCTTATGATCAACTCTGTGATCATGATCAGTATTGCCTGCCCTCAGTATAGAGCCTGTAACACATCAGAGACCCTGAGCTTGGTGTATTGCTAATGTTTTATAAGCTATTTAATGTATGAGTATGAAGTCAGCACTGGGCAGGAGGATTTCTGCTACCTGAGTGGTGCCAGCATGCTCTCACTTTCTTCCCTTGCTGCAGTGTCAGAAAATGACAGAGGGCAACGTAGGGAAGTGTTATGGGACTTGCAGTCTGGGATGTATTTAGGGAATTAGGAGTTGGGAAATACTTTTATGCCACTCTGCAGACATCATTTTGACAAGGGGTAATTTTTAGGTCACTTAAGCATGCACAAAAAGGTGTCCCTTTTAGAAGAAACCCTTTCTCTTGTTCTGTAGATGTGAGCCTTGAAACAGCACTGAGGAAAACTGCAGGCCCTGTCAAGTATGCTCAGAAGCACCAGCAAATTAAAGCTACCAGGAAAAACGGGTTTGTGGAAATGGAGGCCAACTGGCACAAAAAGACTGCAGCTCTTCCAGTCAAGTCTCTAGACAGGTCTTCAAGAGAGGAGCTGCCAGAAAGCTACCAGTCAGAGGTGGAGGGGCCCCAAGAATTCTGACTCCCAAATCATGCCCCAGGATAATTCTACGTAATATTAGGCAGTAGACAAAAAATATGCCAGGGAATATACTAGGATAGGCATATCCAAGGAGTTCAGCAGACTGTGGATTTAATAGCTGTGAAAGTAACTTTTGTGGCTTATCAGAAATGACTTCACACAGGGATCTGGATGCATTGCTATTACTGTGAGTCAGGAACAGAAGACTGTTCGTTTTTACGGCACTGTTCTTTTCAATGCTATATACATTTTGGAGATTTTATTAGTTGGCATTCCAATCTTAGAAGTATTTTAAAAAGCATTGCATGATTTATGCAGTCTTAATAAGAGATTTATGTCAGAATTCACAGCTATCACCCAAGAGCCTGAGTAGAAAGTTAAAAAATTTAATACACAGGTGGAATGTGGGACATTTATCCTTCTGAAATAAGAGGTGAAATTTAAGCTAAATTTCACCTTTCTTTTTTTCAATAAAAGTGCAAGTGATTTTATGTGAAGCTTAGAAGAATGGCTACCAATTAAATGAAAAGAAGCAATTTTTGAATTAAACAATTGGAATTTGATAGCCACCTAAGCTGGTGACCACTTTACAATTTCACAGTCTTGTTGCCCATTAAATCTATATTCACCCTCAATTTGTCAAGTTACAGTTAGGACTTGTGGCCTGGTTTTTATTAATTCTGTTCATCAGATAATAATTTTCAATTACAGCTGTTGATGCCTTTTTTCGTGGTGAAAAATTGAGGCAGACACAGCAGTAGCAGAGAAAAGGGTATTTACCTTGGTTTTACTAGAATCCTTGGAGCAAAGCCCGTTACAGATAGAAATACAGCGGCAAGCGTCTGGGCCCCCCACACATCCAAGTGCCGCGAAGTCAGAGCACGGGTCCACACAGGTGCAGGAACAGGCTAAGCCCCCGAGCAGCTCCAGTATACAGTTTTTATGGACTTCACAAATTAGCATATCAATCTAAAATCACCAATAAGAAATGTGATAGATTGAGTAACAGTCTCTCTACCCTTGTCAGCACCCCCTACAATGAAATTCCAGTCTAGTTTACAAAAACATGTTCCAGAGAAAAAGAAGCCCATCAAGGTTGGAGCCTACAGCTCTGAGATAGTGTAGAGCTGTTGACGTCTTACTGCGTATGTTTCGTCTTCTTGCTTGGTAGGACCCCCAAACTAAGCTACATATCAGACTACAAGAATGGGGTATGTGGGACTAGGGTACAAGGGATATGTGTGAAGGGTACAAGGAATATGTGTGAAGGGTATAAGGAAGGGAAAGGGGTTTAAAATGTATTAAGGGTATAAAAAAGGGTCTAAAAGGTATAAAAGAAAAAGACCAAAAAACCCATCAGGCATCACTGTCAATACCAGTTTCTTCCAGAAATAGCATAATAAAGTTAACACAAGACCCACATGAATATTCCACAGACCTTGCAGGCCTTCTGAAGAAATGCTACTGACTTTCACAACACTGGATGAACTTTTCAGTTTGCCCACTGGTGAGACTCAACATCTATTATCTACAGAAGCTGATTTGTGCCAAGCAATGAAAGGAACAAGGATGAAAGGAACAAAGGATTTATTCCTAAATTTGACTATAGCTACATCTCAAAGCTATCAAGTGAATTTAGATTTAAGGATGGATTTTACTCCATAGCTCACATCGAAGTTAATCCGAGATTCTCTGTAAGGCTAAACTGTGACTGCTGGCCATATGGAGATTTGAAACTGGACTGAATGTGTCACTTGAAGATGAATGTGAGAAGCATTTTTAAATACTGCTAGTTTATTTGCAATCAGAAAAGACACACCATTTACTCCTTAAAGTCAAAAAGTTACTTCTGTACTGCATGAAAACCAGAATTGCAGGGAAGAGAAGGACTTCGTGAACTCAGATGAATTTTATTTAATTGCATACGAAGACATATCTTTAAATAAGCTCATGAAAGTTGTCAGATCAAGTACTCATGAAGTACATATCAAATGCATACCAAGACAAGGAGCCAGTGCTGGGGCCAATACTTTTTAAAACCCTCATCAACGGCATGAACAGTGGGATTGAAAGTACCCTCAGCAAGTTCTCAGATGACACCAAGCTGAATGGCTCAGTTCATACTCCTGATGGACAGGATGCCATCCAGAGGGACTGGACAAGCTCCAGAAGTGACCCCTGGGAATCTCACGAGGTTTAACAAGGCCAAGTGCTGGTGCTGCCCCTGGGTCAGGGCAACCCCCAGTGCCAGCCCAGGCTGGGGATGAACAGATGGAGAGCAGCCCTGCCCAGAAGGGCTTGGGGGTGCTGTGGGTGAGAGCTGGACATGAGCCAGCCATGGGCACGGCCAGCCCAGAGAGCCAAGTGTGTCCTGGGCTGCATCCAAAGCCCCGTGGGCAGCAGGGGAGGGAGGGGATTCTGCCCCTCTGCCCCGCTCTGGTGAGACCCCACCTGCAGAGCTGCCTCCAGCTCTGGGGTCCCAGCACAGGAAGGACACGGAGCTGCTGGAGACAGCCCAGAGGAAGCCACAACAATTATTGGAGTTGGAGTTGTTCAGCCTGGAGAGGAGAAGGATCTGGGGAGACCTTATGGTGGTGTTTCAATGCTTAAATGGGCTGTGTAAGAAAAGTGGGGAGGGAGTTTTTAATGAGGCCTGTAGCAATAGCACAGTGGGTAATGATTTTAAACTGAAAGAGGATAGATTCAGACTAGATAAGGAAGAAATTTACGGTGATGGTGTGAAACATTGGAGCAGGTTCCTTGGAGAAACTGTAGATGACCAAGCCCTGGAGTTACTCCAGGTCAGGCTGAATGGTGCTCTGAGCAACCTGATTTGTTTGAAGATGTTACTGTTTATTTCAGTGTGTTGCACTACACAACCTTTAGAGGTTTTTCAAACTCGAACTATTGTATGATTCTATAATTCTTTGATTCTATGAAGTATTAAGTTTTTGATTCTCAGAACACGTGGTAATAGGCAAACACAACATAAGGTCTGCATAACAAAGTGACTAACTCTAATTTGCCTTAACCTTTACATTTTAAAATTACTTTTTGCCTTTGCATTTGAACGTTTATTCATTGACTGTGTTGTGATCCTGGTAAGGCTTTGAACATCCTCCTCTACAATACTTCTGTAACTAGAGTAGGATGTTATGGATGCAACAACAAACAAACAAACTGGGGAGCAGCTCTGCTGGAAAAGAGCTGAAGGTTCTGGTGTACAGCAGTTTGAGTGATTCAGCTCTGTGTCCTGTAGCAAAGAAGAATGACCTGGACTTGGGGTTGCTCTTGCCTTCATCCCATCATGGTTATCTGCACTCACAGCTCAAATGTTTAGATACAGGTGACTGGAGACAAGGCAGTTTGTCACCACATGGTGACAAATACTTGTGGGGTTCACAGCTATACTTACTACTATATAGAAAGTTCAAAGTAATAACTCTGCCATGTCTTGCTTGAACAGAGAATAGTAATGTGAGACACAGGTACTTAGAGATGTTTATTTGAGTAATTCATAGAAAAGGTGCCAATGGAAATCTGGGATTAATGCAGCAAAACCAGTCTTGCTACATTCATTCTTCAAGGTTAGGCATGTTGTTGCATTTACAAATTATATAAGAAGACACTCAGATGAAACACAAAGAATGTGTCTTTAAATGTACTTGCCTCATCATCTAAAAGGATCATAATAAATCATATCAAAACACTATTTCCTACAGCTGAAGAAGATTATTCTTCAACTAAGCACAAACCAGATATCTCATATAAACTAGCCAAGAAATGTCTGTAATTTGATATTGAACGTGAGGAGTGCTGATAAGCTACAGACATTATATTCTGGGCACTTACATCAACAATTTTAGTGCAGTCTCAACAAAAATGGCATAAACATAATCCTAGAATATCTATTGAGCAGGCAAAATCCCATGTTTTACAAGAAATTCTCTTCATAATTACATACAATGTCAATAGAGATGATGTCAACAGTTATGAAACAAAGCAAACTATTTTCATAAATGTTGCATTTAAAATATATTTTGTTTACTTTTTTATTTAAATAATGAAAAGGAATTAAGTCAGAAGCTTGTCTTATCCTGCTTTGGATTCTAGAAGGCACAACTGATTTACTGCAGCTGATTAGACAAGGGCAAAAAGAAGTAAAACCCTACTAATCAATTTGTTACAGCTTCACCTGCAGGTGTTCAAAGCTGGAAGATGGATATCTGCCTATTTTTCATTTGTTGTATATTGCTGCAAGCTGCAGAATTCACAGGGCTGGCGTTTGGATGGGCTCATACTCCGTCAGTGCCGATACACACCGGCTCCAACGTGCAGGATATCAGCACTCCACAGGAAAGGCTTCCTGCTATGTGGAATAATGGCTGCTGCTGCATAAACCCTTGTTCACAAACCCTGCTGCTGGTTTCAGTGTGATTCACTTGCCAAAGGTCTCATGGAAGTGTGCACTCATCCATCCTTAAAACGTGGTGTAGGCCTGCCAGGGGCTTCCTAAACTGTGTAAATGTGATATAATCTGCTAAATACTCATTACATGTCCAGTGGCACAACATGTTAGATATGCCAGCAAGCACCAGTTTAATGTCCAGGGCTAGGAGCTAGTCAACTGGCCATGATCTTACCAGTAGCAGGTAGTAGGCAAGTTTGTATTAAAATCTGAGAAAACTGCTGATCCCCAATGTCTCTCTCTCTTTTCCTTTCTTTAATTTTTTTTTTTTAAATTATTTTTCCCCAATTCACTTTCTGAGAGAATCTATTTGTTAATGTATGTATGCTTATTCACAGACCTGACTAGCTGGTCTTTCCAGGCAAGTTGTGTGAGCTCTTTCATGGTTAGAAGCAGTTTGGGATGGACTCCTTGAGCATCAGAAACTGTGTGGCAGACAGCTCTTTGTACCCAGTTATTACTGCTGTGCTGTCTAATACTTAAAAGACAATTTTAGTTGTGAAATACACTCTGCTTCAAGAAGAGTAATGATGTGTAAAGTATCCCAGGGGACCGAGCTCCAGGAATCTAAAGCGGTTTCTGATAAGCAGAAATTCCATTTTAGAGAACTTCTAAAGAAATCCCTGTGTCTCTCCATAAAAGCGTCAAAGTAAATAATGGCAAAATTGACATTTTTTGCCTTGGGAGCTCCACTGTTGTCTCTTCCTAAATTTTTCAGCTCCATAGTTTACAATGACATGGTCTCCCTCCAGGTGTTCTCTTACTAATAGGTACTGAAAAAATATTGCTGGACAGGACAGTTCCGTTACAAAAAGACACAGGATTTTAATAACATGTTTCTGCCATCAGGACAACAATAATACTTGGTCTTTTCCCTTGAGATCTACCTAGGTAGCAAAACCAGAATTATAAAATATGGGGCAACTCATACCCCACTCAGAAAAAAACTTCCCAAATATGGAAATGGAAGTGAAAAAAATATTTTAGCAGGTTTTAATATTCAGATTACCCTTGGCACCAGAGACAGGCAAAAATAACAGTAGAGTAATCTGATTTCACAAATCAAATTCTTGCAACTTTTTTTGTTACATCTAGGCAGAGGTTTGGGGGAAGAGTTGCATCTCTTGGTACACTGGCTCTGGGAAACATCTCTCCATCACTTTCCTATAAAGATGTCAAGTCACTTAACCGGCCATGGTGCTGTGGAGACAAATTTATAGAAATCCTTCACCCCAAAAGCTTTTCCTTAAAGGAACAACATCTATGAAATATGTAATCTTATAAACTCTCCCCTCTGTTTTGTGTCTGCCTTCTTGGGGATTTTCAAGTTAATGAAGATATTTACTTCTATCTTCTGCTGTTGCTTAGAGTTTAGCAAGATTCTTGTCTTTTTCCATAGTAAGTATAAACATAATCTATCCAGAATGATTAAATCATCAACCTGTTCTGTTGTCTCAACGCAAAGGCTGAGCTTCTAGACCATGGATTAACAAGTTCTGTTTTAAAGACTTTTTTTTCCTTTGCTTGCAGGATTTTACTTAGTTTTATCAGTTTTGTTCACAATGTAATCCTACCAAAAGCTGTGTCAGCACAACCTAGGGCAGTAGTATATTGCAGCACAGGAGGAGAAATGTGCATTGTGTGTGAGACGCAAGAATACTTTAAGATGGAATTTGTCCTCAAGGTGGGGTTTTTTTTTTAAACACTGACTACTGTTTTATACAAACGTATTCACAGGGAAAGCCGTGATCTATTTAAGCATGTGCATAAGACTTCTGTCTTCTACTCAGAGTGGGAGAGATTTCCTATCCCATGCTTGGAGGGGTCAGTATGATGCCACCAAAGTGGTAATTCTGACCTGTTGCTTCAGGAATGGCACTCTTTAGTAGGCAAGAGTAGCCTGAGGAATTGCCACACTCCTTCTCCTTTCCTGACTGCTCACACAGTGGCTGAGTTGAGCTGGCCCAACACCTTTCTGGCTGTGGTGTTCAGCAGATAGGGAGCCCACTTGGTTTGAAAAACCGTAACAAGACTTACATAATGAAATTATGTACATGTTAAAACAACACTGGGAGTATTTTTTTAAAGCCAGGTCATCTCCTTTATCTCTTTTGCAGAACAGTTGCACCAACACTTCTGGGAGCAGAAGTGAGGAAAATGCTGAAGACTGAGGAGGGAAATACCTCTAAGGTGGAAGGGTGGCAGAGGAATCAATGCTGACTTAAGATATGGTATCCAAGGATTTTAAATCATGAACTGCAGTCTGAAATAAAATACCAACAGAAAGCTCAGTGGGCTTTCACCTAGGAACATCCACATACAGCTGTCCTACTTTCTTGCAGATGCAAAATGAATTTGCCTTAACACTGTTGAAATCTTTTAAGGTGGCTTCTGTACCATGTGAATGGTAAACATTTACACTGTTTTCCAATCTGGGTAAGTAAGCAGCAAGACATAAATCCTGTGATTTTCAAGGAGAGACATTTAGCTGGGAAATTATTATTCCTTTATCTTAAGAGTAATAATCAGCTCTGGTTTTGCTGGCTTGTAATTTTTTTTTTTTTTTTTAGTCAGGAGCATAATGACATGGATTAGCAATGCTGCTCTGTAGAGCTAGAATTAGGAAACTTAAAACAGTTTGTCAGTCTGTAATGCCATCTGATGCACAGGATAAAAGTTGGACTTGCCATATCAGGAACGTAGGATCATTGTTTATAATGGCATTGCATAAACTCTGTAATTATTTTTTAATTGATCTAAATGCTCAGGAACTGAACAGATCTTCTGTCTCCTCCCTTTTCATAAGTTGATGCAGGGCATTATTTAAACCCCCTTTTAGATCCCTGTGTGTGTGTGTGTGTTCCAGTACTTGAGCACTGAATTTGTGACCACCCATTAGGCTGCAGCCTATGACTCTAATTCATTAATGGTAACAGCACTAAATTTATCAGGACTGAAAGTAGTTTTAGGAAATCAGGTGTTTGAATGCAAAATCAGAAATTTGAATGCAAAATCAGAAATTTGAATGCTTGCCTTTAGCTTTGGATTATGAGTGGATACTTCACGGCATGCTTGTTTTTTGTATTCGGGAATTAGCAAGGATCAGTAGCAGGTTTTAAGAATAAAACCACGACTTGAATTTCGTCACATCACTGGCAATCTTTCCTTATGTCTGCTGAGTTTTAATTCATTGTAAAATTAAACACTGCTGGTTCCTTTTACTTCTCTGAAAAGTCCTGGGGCAGATTACATTTTACACAGATGAAAAACAAATTGTGTATGTGCACATTGAGCTGGCTTGTTTGTATATATATACATATATGTAAATATTCACGGAAATGCACAAGTATTCTTACTTCTGTTAATTCTACTATCATTTATTGAATTACCATAGAGAAGCAAATATTCAAATGAATGTGTACTGGGATGGAAAAGCATTGACAAGTACTAGGATTTCGGAATGTGTGTCTGCACCATAGCTTATGGCTGGGAAAATCCTGTCAGGTTATTCTAAGGAAACCTCCAGGCCTCTTAAACACAAAATGTGTAGTTTTAAATAGCACAGCATAGATTTGAAAAGGGTCTGAAGGCAGCACTAGTCAGATCGTGGTGTTGTCATAGCAACAGACATTGAAATTCAAAATATGAAGTACAAAATGGGGGTGGGAGAAAAAGAAGGGTAGAGAGGAGAAAAATAGAAAGTAATAATGAAAATCTCTAAAAAGAATACGAAAATAAGTCTTCTATAATCAGTGATAGAATAACTATAATATCCTTATTCTGATACTATTATTTGCATTTTTTCACCTCTTCCATACAAATATTTGAAAATGCTTTATAAATATTAACAATCTACACCTTCTAACACCCCCCAAGGAAAGTATTGATGTTGCCATTTGTGGAAAGAAATACTGAGGCAGGGAGTGCTTTGCATAAGTAGAATACCTATAGCAGAGGTAAAAAGAGAGTTCAGCTCTTTGCTTAGCTCTGTATTCACACTCTCTTTGCTTCATTGCTTTAACATGCTTCTGTTTTATGATGTTATTATCTGGATATGCAATAGAAGTACCACAGTAATTTTCATAAGAGTGGTAGCAACATTATTCTCTTCCTGACACAAAAGCTTCAGTGTTTTAATACACAGTTTGTGTAATTATTTAAAGGTTTTTCAGTATTTCTTTACAGAAACAGTAACAGAAAATAAGAAAAGAATGGGTAAAATGGTAAATGGCATTTTTTTCCAAAGATGTACAATAGTTTAGAAAAAGATACTCATTCATGCCTAACTCATCAAAGAACTGCAGCAAATCTAACCCAATAGGAAGGAATTAATATGCCTTTGTTGGGCATCGAGGAAATGGTTAAAATGCTGCTGGTTAAAAGCTTGAGATAATGTTTTTGTTGGGTTTTCTTTTAAAATTTATTATTTTATCTTTCACAGACATCTCATTACAGTCTTTACTTCTGAATATATATATCTATACTAACCTTTCTGTATTGCTGACTAGTATATAATACAATTCTTTAGTATATCCAGGAATTTTTTTTTAATGTTGAGTTTTGCAATGACTCCCATTTTACTTCAGCATTTCGAAGGAGTGGTAATGAGGAACTTTCCATCTCTCTATTTCCTACATTTGTATTTCCCTTCCAGGCATGTAATTTAGCTTAAAGTCATTATTCTTGAAGCAATGTAATGCTACAGTATGTCTCCTAAGAATAACTTTGAGGTCTTTCAACACCAGTATCAGCAGCATAGAAGAGATAACTTACATGTCACATCCAGGAATTTTAGGCAATGAGCCATAAACAAAGAAATTAGATAAAGGTAGAAAAGAAGCATTAAAAATTATGGAAATGTGCTGACTGAATTACACACTTGCAGTGTATCAGAGGAGTTGCAGCAAACAGAAGAACAAAGGGAAAAGGATTCTTGAAATCCATAGCTTATCTGAATAGGACAAGAGTTTTGCTATTTAAGAAGCAAATTCCTAGTATTTCTGGGGTCACAACGGTGGGTGAATAGATTGTGATAGAAAGACTGAAAAGTCCCTGTTAGTTGGGAAGTTGGAAGAAATTGAAGCACAAGCTTGCAGAAAATGAGTCATGTAAGAGGTGAAGAAAATCCCAGGATACTGAACTGGTTTCTTCAGGTATTTTTACAAGACAGTTGCTATTGTTTCAGGTGGTTGGGCCACGAAGTTCTCTGCCTGGTAGTTGTTGAGGAGTTGCACCACAGAACTCGGCACGTGTCCAGATGCTTGCCAAGGTTCTTGCAGTTTTGCAATAAGGTCTGAAATAATGTTTCAATGACACCCTTGTCCAAAACAGCAGGTCTTAAGTGCTAATGTTGATCATCTCTGGTCTAGCATGAACATAAAATGCATAGCAGTGAACATTAGGAGCTGTTAGGGAAGAATGAAAACTTTCAACAAGGTTTATGAGGGAAACCTTCCTGCTGCCTCACAAGGTTCAGAAAGGTTCTTGCTTTCTAATGCCCTCCTCAGAGAGGAACCTAGGTGTGGCTGGATCCAATCCCAGTGCCAGACTTGGTCAAGAGTTTTGTCTGAAGATTTTTATAGGTGTGATTGAACCTTAGTACAGCTTTGTCCCGCAGAGGTAAGGATAGCAAACCAATATAGAAAAATCATTTACTTTAATTGATGATCAAAATACTTAGACCAAGGGGCCTTAATCAGAATTTGTTATTACGCAGTGTAGATAGTTAAAACTACTAGTATAGTACATGATTTATTAAAGTAATATTGAAGGAAGGATATTAAAACCAGCAAAACAATTATTAAGCAGAGAGTGATGTTACTCACCCACACGAATATCCGAGGGCAAATCTCTTTGGCTCAGCCTTGAGAAGTAGCCTTGAGGGGCATCCCCAAGGCTACACACACTCTGAGACGTGGTACATTAGAATTCCCTGCCATTAAAAAGAGCAGCTGGGCTTTTATGGTATGAAGTGACTCACAGTCAGATGTCTCTGGGCCTGCAGTGTCAGCTCAGCAGCTTGAGTTAAGTTATCAGCACTATCACTTGTTGGTTTCTTTATCAGGAACTTCACCTGCCACAGCCTCATCAGTGCCGCTTTCTGTCGGGAAACATTGTTCTCCACATCCTCAGAATGTTTCACTTTGGGACTGAAGAATTAGGCTGATCTCAGCATTCTTCAACATCAAACACAGAATGAGGCCCCTTCCCCATCAACCACTGATAATTTTTGCAAATAGGGTCAAGTTTGAGCTGTTTTACCCCCACTTAGGCAGAACATCCTGCTACAGGAGCAAAGGTGGGAGGCTGCAAGAAAGTACATCCAGGGACTGACAGAATGTGTTGAAGCAAGAACACATTCATTTCCCTGATCCCTTTTTTCTCTTCTGAATCCTTGCAGGAAACAGCCTCTTCAATTTTGGACTTGGGCAGTGGGCCCTGGGTCAGGCTTGGGAGGAAAAGGGCAAAGGAAATATACACTGGGCTGAGTGAAGGAATGTGTGCGGAACTGGAAGACTGGTATAGGGAGGAGAGAAAAGGATTGAGATCTGCACCCTTTTACAAATAAATTTGCTGATTTGGATTTTCATTTCAAGTATTGATATATGTTTAAAGCTTTTTGTATTCAATTAATAATTGCACTTTCTATAAAAAATTAACAATTCGATTTCCAAAATATTTTGCATAGGTCTACACTATACTGCAGTGACTACAGTACAGGACCATCTCTTTTTCATCTTTATTTAACAATTATAGGAAAGCTTTGAGGAAAAAACCACCAACCTTGCTACATAAAAAAGCACACAGAAACCTTTCTTCCTCAAAAATCAAGTGGGTTCTTCAATAAAATTAAAAAAATTTCTAATCCGAAACTAATGAGGACCATTGTCTACCAGTTTTCACAAAGTTGAAGGGTTTCAAGGCCAGCTAAACTACCAAACTGTAGACAAAAATCATGCAACATCTTCTGTAGGCATGTGAGACTGAGAAGACAGCTGCCCAATAAAATAGTCTGGTTTTGAATACAGCTGAACCAAGACTGGATCAGGCTGTTTGCACCTGCATTTGTCATAAAACATTGTAATTGATGATTTCTTAATGAAATTTATTTTTTATTTCAGTACTATGTAAATGTGTTTATAACTGCATTTAGGTCTCAATTTGCCTCAAGGTGGATAGAGATGTGGTACAAAGGAATGTGATTTTTTCTCATGAGATAAACAGGCAAATAAAGAAAATTATTTTTATGAGCTGTTTTGGAAGAAAAGGTGTGAATGGCTTAAAGAGAGGTAGAAAACTGCACACAGCAAAGTTTCATTAGCACTCTTTAAACACTGGTCTAAAAAGAGGGCATAGATTGGAATATGACTGCTCTGTGCACTTCGTGGTTTTTAGACACCTTCCTAAATACCAAACACTGCCAAACTCTCAGGAAAAAAAAAAANTGAAAAAAAAAAAAAAAAAAAAAAAAAAAAGGATATTTATCTGTAACTCTGATCTAAACTGTTAAGGGCCTCTTCAGTATGTATGAAATGGATTGTGCTACCAGACTTTGTTATTGCTACTTCATTAAATTGATTTTTTTTTTTCATTTGCTTTGAGCATAATCTATTATAAAAGACAATAGAAAAAGCCTTAATATTCATGAGTTTTCCCTAAAGCTATCAAGGTAGTGTCACAACAATAGGTTTTTTCTTTTTTTCTTGAGTCCTCTTTCCCAGTTTTTCCTCTCCCTCTTAGTTTTCCTTTTCTTCTCCCTCTTTTTTCTTTTTATTTTTTTCTCCCTCTTTTTCTTTTTTTTTCCCTCCCCCACTTTTTATTCCCCACCTTTTCCCGATTTTTCCTTTCCGCCTTTTTTCTTTTATTCCCTTTCTCCACTCCTTTCCCCCTTTTTTCTCCCCCTGGCATTTTTTTCTCTTCTTTTCCCCCTTCTTTTTTCCTTCCATTTTTTCTTTTCCCCTTTCTTTCTTTTACTCCCTTCTACCTCTCCTTCCTGTTCTTTTTTTTCTGCCATTTTTTCCTTCTCTCAATTCTTTTCCCTTTTGTTGTTGTTTTTTTTTCTTCCCTTTTCCTAATTTTTCCTTTCTTCCCCCCCCCCGCCCCTTTTTTAATTTTCGCCC
>VZRN01002102.1:863390-961093 GCA_013397935.1 Dasyornis broadbenti
CCGGTTCCGCCGCCGAGGTTCGGGCAGGGGCGCGGGGGGAGGCAAAAAGAGGGGTTCGGCCCCGGTTCGGCGGTGCCGGGCCCCGGTTCGGTGGTGCCCGGCGTGTCTGTTCCCTTCCCGTGCTCCGGTCGGGCTGGAAGTGCTGGCGGTAACGGGAGGACTTGCCGGCCACCGCTAGGAACTGCAGTGTGTGACCGCCCCCGCTTCCCATTAAATGCAGCGGCCCCGGGGGTCGGATTTGGGTTTTGTGTTCTCTTCCTCCTCGGCGGTCCCGCCGTGACATTTCTGCACAGCGCAGCGCCTGCCTTCACTTCTGCATCGGAGTTGGAGCCTGCACAGTGGGGCCTTCTCAGTGCCGCTGCCCTGGCGCTTTTCGCGTGCCTGTTATTGCTTTGTACGTGGGGGATTTTGGTACCTGCATGGGTACTAAGTACTCATCTATTTGGTGAGAATGGATTATACAGAAGGGCATTAAACATCCCTTTTCGTGCTGGTGTATGTTTCTGTTTGGTTTGACTTTAGGTGACCATACACCCATGAAGTGACACATCCTGTGTTAACACCAAGCATTTTTAAAGACTCTTAAACAAGCCGGCTCTTCTTCTCTTTGCAGGAGGGCATCACTGCTTTTCGAGTAGGTGAAATAACTTTCTCCTGCTTTGAAACACACCTGCTCAAAGTGACTTTGGTGGTCTGCTGCATTCTAATGCAGATTCCTTTGCAATGTGAGAAAAAACTGCGGTTTGTACATGAAACTCCTTGACAAAGAAAAATTGGGTATTAAAATAAGTTAATTTTGCCTGATAAATAATACCTAACAAGGATGTTGCCGATACAGTTTATTACATGTAAGTGCTAGTGTTGAAGAGTCTCAAAGAGGTGGGACAGTCACACATCATCTGCTCACAGTCACAGCAAATTGCAAATGATGGACATGTTTTAGGTTCAGTTAGAATAATGATTATTGTGGGTGAAACCCAATGTATGTTCCCGCATTTTATAAATTCCTTTTTAGTATGTTGACAGAAATTGTCAGTGTGATTAACAACTTTAAAACATACACATGCGGAATGTTAACCCCAGGAAAGTTGGGCTTTGGAGATATTTTTTTTTTGGAGGAGAATATCAAGTCCATTATGTACAAGGTCACTTAGTAGGTGAGCAAAAGGTCAGTTATCCATCACCTTTCCTCATTTTCTACAAATGTAACTTCATGTCACAACTGAATATTTCAAAGGAAGGTCCTTTAGTTGGTATTTGTATTGCCAGTGTATAAAATGATCATGTAGCAATAATTCTGATACTTGAAAGCAAAGGCCAGAGAAGGTGATAAATAATAGAATAGAAATTTTCAGTTCCTCTGAAGCTGTTAGATAGAGCTTAAAAACTAGCTAGCAAGAAAAGATAAAAGAATATAAAAGTGTGCACACGGGATGTCCTGCCGATTTTGGTATCAAAGAGGACTTTAGTGATGCAAAGGTGAGATGGACCTTTGTGAAGAGAGGAGGAGAGGTGACATTTGCTTCACTTGATTAGAGGTATTTAACTAAGATCGTAATGGGGAAGTTATGGCTACGAGGGGTTGCACTGCAGTTAGGTAACATGGGATGTATTTCCATACTTTGAATGTTCAGAGTTCGGTGCCGTTCTTCCTGCCGTGGAGAGCAGAGGTGCTTTGGTGGTATGAAGTCACGTTAGATGCCAGAGTGGGACAGACATCTGATTGTCTGTCCTTTGTCCATGGAAAATCCCCTCTCCCTGCCTGGTCTGTCCCCCCTCTTGCAGCCTGTCCTCGGTGTTCTCTCAGCTGGGAAGCAGCAGGGTGAAGGAAGGTATGTTTGCCATGTCGGGCTGAAGGCGGAGAGAGCTGGCAGCAAGCCCGGAATTGCTCCATACAAGGAGATGGGCTAGGAGCATGAGGTCATCACTTCACAGGGAGGAGTTTTTTTGCAGTGTGTGGGAAGTAGGTCTAGGAAAAGGAAAAGAGATTTGTTTGCTGGGGGGGAGGAGAAGCGAAGCAGTAAGAGAAGAGAGGAAAGCCTAAATGCATTCCAGTAGGAAGTAAACTGCATGCATGCTCCTATTCTAAGAAAAAACCGCCCACTTAGTGCTGGCCTGATTATATTGCTGATATATTTGACTTATAAAAATGGATTTGAAAACTTAGTGGAGAGCTTTATTGCACAGTAGAGATAGTCTAGGAATTGTTGAGTATTCACCATGTCATTCTGTGCGTGAAAATATGCAGAAAAGTTTCTGCTGTTTTACATTTGTAATGTAAATGTAGGTAATTGTATGTAAATGTAGCATTTCTTTGCAAAGGTTTGTTTTGGAAACTTTTTCTCAGTAGTGAATCAGTGAAATTCATAGCTTTGTTTCCAGGGTTTGAGAGAAGATGTTTACCTCTCATTTTAAGAGCTATGTGTATGGTCTGTACAGCACATAGGAAGTTTTGGTGAGGATACTTAAAAGGCAGCAAGACTCCTTCTAAAATGGCTCTTATTTTTGTGTTTGGGATAATTATTTTTTTCTTTTGTAGGATAGCTTCATTGGATGGAGGGCTTTGATTGCTGTCAACTTGTAGCATGAAATCATATTTGTGACCATTACTGTAATTCTTTCCTATTTGTTCCTGCAAGTTTTAAAGAGTTCAGTTTGGTTTTGAGTCTGAAATAATAGGGAATTTTTCCATTCCTGTTTGTTTCCCTGATGATAATAAATTCCAAATAAGTTAGGGTTTAATGCTATTTTTAATCTGAGTGAGTGCACTGTACTTCGTGACATCATTCTGCTTTGAATTTCAGATTGCTGTTTGATGATAGTAACCAGCTTCCGGTGCATTGCTGCCTCCTACACTTGAGAGAAAATGCGAGATGCTTTAACCACTTGCAATTTAAGACTTTCTTCTTCCTATCTGGGTTTCTTACTAACCTGCTCACAATGCTCAGATGTGTGTCATAGCAGTTTGTAGAGACAACTCTCTGTACAGATAACTTTACTGCAGTTCAGTGGCTGATTTCTGTTCCTGTGTACAGGTTTGACAGAATTACTGATCTTTGGAGTGTACTAGTTGGCTCTTTAGGGTCTTGTTTACGTTGTGCGCTTGCACCTGGAGCAACAAGGGTATTTTGTTAGGCTTTCTGGTATAGCTGCTCTTATTTTTTGCGGAGGGAACAGTTACTACTTGGAGCAAATCATTCCCTCAGGTTGTTGACAGGGTGAATGTGGAGTAACAGCACTAACTGAGTATTGTGAGAGCTTTCTTGTGATGTAGCTCTCTAGTAAGACAATCACATGAAACTGTCAGCTGTTATGGGAGAATTAGGACAATCGTGTATGCTATTAATCTGTCCTTTAGGTATGCTGTACAGTATTGCCTGCGCAATGCCATAGTCCACTTGCAACCCTCTCTTGGTCAGAGCTAGTAAGAAAATTCTTAGTAAGTACTTAATGGTTTATCATGTATTTTGAATTTTCTATATGGCATTCAAATCTTTGTCTGAAGACAGGTAGCTGTCTTGCAAATGTCAAATGTCATGACTCGGTCATAAAAGGCTCACAACCTGTTTTTTTCATGCTGTGATTCTGTAAGTGATTTATTTCAACATGAGGAGTTGAGAAATTAAGAAATTAGGCTTAAGCGTAAAACTAAATTACCATAATAAAGACCTAATGAAAAATCAGTTATCTTGTGAGTAGCAGCAACCTGTGAAAAGTTTGTGAACTGTTGCATGTTATGTAAGCACTCTTTGCCAGAAGCAGAAGTAAAATTCAGAGTAGTGTTAAAGTGCATTAATCATGAGCTGTTTGTTCCCTGAAATTGCCTGTTTGGTAAATGGGAGACATTGAATTATGGCAATGAATGTGATAAGAGTCGTGGAGATGAGCCCCTCTGACAGAGTACTGAGTCATACTCAGAGCACTCCATCCTCTCTAATAAATGAGTTGGGCATTTCTGGAGAAAAGCGCTTTGAAAGTAATTACGCAATCACATAGTACGTATTCCAAAGAGGGTGGAATTTGAGTTTTCATCCTCATTTGATGAATCTCCTAATTTCGTATTTTGTTTGTCAGCTTTGCTGCTTTTCTCCAGTTCTGTTTATGCCTAACTTTTTGCTTTAGAAAATTTAGAAAATCTTATTCCATACATTGACAGCATATTGTAGCCCACATGGTTTGTCATTGCATTTGTAATATTTGCTGTTTGAATGAGAGTGGCAGCTATTAAGTTTTCGCTCTTAATAGAGCATTGGAAAGGACATCGATTTAATGGTTATGTAATAAGACAGGAGTTATCATATTGAATATTTGGTGCTTTAATGCTCAGACGAATAGCCTATTAATCTTTCAGCTGGGGGACGTAGTTGGCTGCTCCACTAGTAAATCACAAAATTCACCTTTGGTAAACCTATAAACAAGTAAGAGTAGCATCATAGGATAAATCTTGATTTTTGACTACATAAAGCTTGTTCTGTGTGTTGTTTAATTGTGTAAATTTGTTAAAATGTGATCACTTTAGTGTACTGCTATTGTGTCTTCTCAAGTACAGCTTTTTAGTTATGCTAAAGCTTCCTTTTTATGTTTCGTGTGTCTTTCAGGTAGCATCTCACTTCCTAGTTGTGGCTTCTGCTTTGAAATGTTCATGAGAGTAAAATAATAACCCACAGCATTTGTATTCTAAGTTTCAGGGAATACAGATAAGGGTTACAGTCACGTGAAGTGGTTATATTAAAAAATATGACAGCTTAAGCACTGTGAAAATCTTATTTTTAAAAGAGGTATGCAGTCAGCAAAATGTGAGAATTGCAGTGTTAAGGAATATCATGCAACTTTGCAGCATCTTTTTACTGATTAAAAAGTAGAAAACATGGAATCAGAAAAAACACATCTTTGTTTATTTTTGGTATATTTGTTGTATGCCAATGTTGTGAATGCTGTGTTTCCTCCCAAGGAGAGTGTCTTTTCTGAAATTTCCATGGTATGGTTGATAAACTGAAGTTCACCAGATAAAAGGAAATGCCTAATTTGCCAAATACAGAAAATATGTTAGCAGGTGAAGTGTGCATCTGGAAACACAAACAGTTGTAAAGGGTCTATAACAAAGATAGAGGAAAGCTATATAATACTCAGTTCTCCCTTTTAGATTAGGTGAATGTTGAAATTGGAGTGGAAAATCTCTCCTCAGTGAATGCGTTAAATAAATTTGAAGCTACTATTTTAATAAATTTAATTGGCGTTCAGATAATCTGACTTATCTAAATGTTTTTGTTGTTGGGTTTTTTTTTTTTTAGTCTGAGAAGATGTTTATATGCTGTTCTTAGTGAGGTCAAAATCTCAGTTTGAGTCAGTCCTTGTGTTCCTCTGTGGTCTCTTAGTTTTCCATGCTTAGTTTTCCATACCTTCTAGCTCTGCTTCTCTGGAGCCAGCTGGTACCCTCTGAAAGAAAACCTACCCGTAGCTAATGGAAGTTTTCTCCAGGCTCTGCTTCAGCCTCAATATGGAAGCTCATTGCAGCAGATTTGTGCCCTCTGCAGAACAGTCTTCCAGAGGTGTCCTGTCCCTGTATGCCTTGTGTCCCAAGGCTTCGTGTTTCCAGGAAGCATGCAGTGCATACCCTGTGCAAACGAATCAGTCCAATGGGCTGTGACACCGTGATTTCTTGTGTTCTAGAATTTCGTCACCAAAATCACCCCAGCCAGGCTCGGGGAGCGTAAGTGGGGATGTAGGGATAAACAGTGTGGGTGTGGTCAGTCTGCTTTTGAGGTGGGGGAGTTGCCGTTTCCAAAGCTCTGATTGAGCAGGTGGTTGTTAGCATTAGGCCATTTCAATAGCGTGACTTACGTCCCTCTACAGACTTTTTCTCAGATGAAGACAGGATTTCATGTTTAAAGATGCAGTCAGTCAAATTCCCTTCAGCTTTCTCACAGTACAGTAATTCAAGAGTTCTGAGGGAGCTAATAACCCTTGTCTGCAATACAACATTATTATCATCCCCAGCTTGTTCCTGAAGAATATCCATGAATGGTGCTATGTTATGAAGAATATTGTCCTTTTTAAATTAAATATTGGTTGCCTGTTATAATTTCTGGAAAGAATAATTTTGAGAGGCAGATGGAAAGTCTGGGTATGAAATAATAATCTACTGCAATAAAGATCAGATAGGCTGAGTCTTATATATGCAAATAATATGCTTTCCATATGAAGAGTCCAAGCATGCACGTGCACTTCAGGACTAGTTGTCCAGACATCTGGAAGATAAAACCTCTACCACTTTTAACTGTTTATTATAGCATCCATTAATTAAAGCTTGATCCATTCATACATTTTCAAATAAGAATGACACCCTTCAGAAGGAGTGTTAACTGGGAAGGCTGATGATATCCAAACAAAACTGACTGGAACTAAGAAAAGATAGGGTAGGTTTCTTCATATATTTTAGTATATATTTGTATACTGTATGTGTTAAAATTTGTTACACATTTAAAGCATGTAAAAAGGTACAAATGCGTAATTCAGTCAACTGTATTTCTGATGAGAGTAACTGTATCCCATTTAACTGAGAGAGTTATCACAGTATCTTTTAGGACATAGAGCATGGGAAGGAACAGTCATTCAGTTCAGGCAGCACCTTTCACTGAACCACATGATATGTTGCATTTCCTGCAGTGTAACAGCCTGGACTATCAGCAGTTGGGAAGAGACAGGACTCTCTAATGGACCTGTGGTCCTTGTGGCTGGTCTTTTCTATACAAAATACTGTGTAATCAAACTACATGAGATGTGGTACAATGGTGCCAAGGAAAAAAGTGACCTCGAGAAGACTGAACAGTGAGTTAACTAAGTAAAGGGTTTAATGAACCAGAAGGATGTAATTAGTTTAATGAAGGAGGAAAGAAGAAGAAATATCCTGATTGCTCTTTGAATTTCTTTTCAAAGAGCAATAAATACTTGGAACTAGATTACGTTTCTCCTGAGGAAACCAGTATTGTCATATACTACAGTCTAATGGCAGATTTGTTATGTAATTGTTTTGTCTGCAGTGAGACATTCTGGCTGATACTGGGCCATAAGAAGAAGTTAAATGCCTGCAAACTTTTAAAAGTATTTCACATCCTGTGGATTTACCTTTTTCTAAGGCTGTCTTTAAATCTTGAGAGCTAATACAGTGCTACTCGAAGAAGCTTCTAGTAGTGTTCTGGATTTCTGAGTTCAAAAGTGCAGTGGCAGCAGCCAGGTGAATTTTGGGACCTGAAATATTTCCAAGGAGGAGTCTTAGGTGTAGCTCGGTGATGATGAGAGGCCCTCAGTATGAGTATTCTCCACTCCTGTTTCCCCTGAAGAGGTGTTTGCGTAGGCAGCCTCAGGACTGAGGGTTTGCTTGTGGGTTTTTTATGTGTGTTTATTCTGTCTTGCCATATATTCATCTCAACACAGATGGATATCAAGATATGAAACAGTACTTTCAGAGGTTTGGGGTTTTCTTTCAGATAGAGAAGACTACTTCTTACCACCAGGATAGAGAACTTGGTATCTAATTGAAATCTAAATACCTAAAAGAAATCAGCAATGAAGTAAGTTAAGATGGTTACTACAGGCACATTTTAGTTTTAATGTTGACTCTTGCTGCCACTTTTCGTAGAAGTTGTTTTCACTTTCACTAGTCATCTAAGACAAGAACTCTCTTGAAAATACAGTAGTTTAGTTTTCTTTAGATGCTCTGTTTTTGCTCAGAAGTTTCTTTAATACACCAAATAATACACCCTTTAAGTGAGCTTGAGTTATTGATGTGTGCATTTTTTATTCTGTTCTCAATTTGTGGCCAACTTTTGGATATTTTAACATTATATATTTCTTTGTAATTCTGGACCAGTCTTTTTCTTTAGCTGGTAGATTTTGTTAACAGGGCTGGAGGTGCACAGTACTTGCCACATGATAATCAGTTTTAGAAGCCTTATCCTGCTCAATCCATTTTTCTTTTAGGATCTAGTGTGGAGATGTGTGTTCCAACACTGCAGAATTGAAAGTTCAGTGAAAATTTGTTAGTCAGGAGCTGTCTATTGAGGCCATGCTTTTCCGTGGCTTTCCTTGCATCCTGGAACTGAATTTAGGGAAAGTGTAATTCTTGGAAAAGTAGAGGAAGGAAAGGAAATTTTTTTTTTTTAACCTGTAAGCACATGGCAGGTAATGAGAACCTAGGTTTGTGTACCCTTTGAAAGCAAAGGGGGGGAGGGGTGTGTGGCTTTTTTTGTCACTTTTTCATATTTAACAAGACAACAGCACTGAGTGACAGATTGTGACCTGTGTCAGCTAGGCTAGCTCTTTTCTTCCTAACCCATATCTGCCTTCACGTCCTTGTTTTTCTGCCTGGTGAGATTCAGTCTTGCTGTTTAGCTGTGACTGTGAGGTAGAAACTTCTACAGGGTGGAAGCAAAACTGGTTGAGTAACTGCACCTAAAAATCTCTTACTGCATGGTTCACTGCCAAATGTCAGCTCTAGCCTTTGCCCATTCTTTCACATTCTGAGACAATAAAGAGCATGCTGAGAAAGTTACCAGGCCATGTGAAGCAGCAGACAGCTGAAGGTGTGGTGGAGAATGAGATGACTATTTAGAATAGTCTCGGCAAATGGGAGATGTCACTTGGAACAAAGCAGGGGTCAGTGAGCATGAAAGCTCACTGACTGTCTGTAAGCTGTACAGAATGGATGTGCGGTGAGGGAAGAAACAGGGGAAGATGAAGTTCTATGGAAAAAGAACATAATTTTTGGATAATTAATAAATAAGGATACATTATCATGTTGTTAGAAGAGGGTAAGCACTTGGGCAAGGAGCTTGAAAGTAATTTGAACTAATCTCTCTGTTCATCTCACAGTTGGTTGGTCCTACAGTACCCCACTGTTTTAGCTTCTGAATTCTGAAGTGAGATGGGGACCAATTGGAGGATGTTTAGAGGATAGCAGTGGTCTAGGAAGAGATTTAAAATGAAAGACTGGAAAAATTAGAATTGTGTCTTGTGATTCTAGGCAGAGAATTGGGGAGCTGTTTTTTTGGGCTTTTATCTGCTTTTTCTTTTCGTGTTTTTTTTTTTTTGGATTGCTGTCAAGTGTAAATCCTATTCTTTGATGGAGCCTGCTGCTTCTTATTTGCATGTATTTTTAATAACATCACAGCTGCAGGAGCTGCTGGAGAAAAGCATGGTCTTCTTACAGCTGCAGGGACAAGAGTAAGAGAGTGCTCTGTTTGAGGAGGTTTGTACATGACCAAGTGAAATCCATGTAGCTTGGTACTTGCTACCGTCAGATGAGAAGGGGCTGTTGACACAAATGTGGGGTAATAGTTCCTGTTCTGCTTTTACAGCTCAGAGACATCTTGAAATGGAACTGTTCCTGTTCTACAGATCTGTGTTTTTTGAATGAATTTTTATAATAAATTTGTACTTTTTTTTTCTTTTGTGGTCTCAGAAGTATCTTTAGACATGGAATGATCTCATTTAGTTATTTACTAGGCAAAGATGTACATGAGAGCAATTTTTTAAAAATTTCATTAGATGTTCTCAAGTTCTGGAAAACACTTCAGGCATCTGACATACTGTATCACTTTGTGCTATAATGATTTTTTCTTTTGGTATACTTTGATCGTAGACCTTTCATTCTTACCTGTTTTGTGAGCAAAATAATTCTCTTTATTTTCAGTGCGCGGAAGCTGTTCCATGCTATGATCAATATTATCTATACCTATTTTGGTGCTTTATGTTTTTCATGAGATAGAAGAACTTGAACGTATAGGAATACCACTAATGTATCAGCAGGATAAGGACATGTTGTGTTCTCCCTTCTCATAATTTAAAGATAGTCTGTTATTCTGGATGGTTTCTAACCTGACCACTTGAAAGCACAGAACAAACGTTTTTGAAGGTGTGTGTTCAGAGACTTCTACAACTTTTTCTGGTAATGGTGTTAAATATCTGCTAACAGTGTATTATGTTGCATTTATTGACATTTGACTTCATCTCTTGTTTTCTGTGCTTGCTGCTCAGGGTTCTGAGGTTCTGCAGATTTTGAATGATCTGTCAGTTTTGATTGATCATAATAATTTTGTATGAAGCGCAGATACTTCTGTAATGACAGGTAGGCAGGTAACCGTTCTGAAGAGCAGCCCAAGTCCTGGAACAGATTATGGTGAGGCTTCCGAGCTCTCTCCCCTATAAAGCTTTGTCTATTAAATCTTCCCCTGCAAGGTCTTCAGTTCTCTAACAGCTTCCTCTTAGGGACATCAGCGGTTCACTTCCACTTCCAACACCTTTTTCCACAGGATCCGTGATTTCTTCAAAGAACACTTCAAGCTGTGAAACATGATTTTGCTCTGCTAAAGCTGCGTAATTTTTTTTTTCTTTTGAATTATTCTAGTCTACAGATTCTTAGGTATAGTTTTAACTATCTTGTGCAGTATCAAAGTCAGGCTGTGTTGTGTTTCTTCCAATTGCCTTGTCAGGTCTGAAAAAAATTTGATTTATTTTCACTTTTTATAATGAAAGTGATTTATTTTCATGTTTTATAATCCACTCTTGATTCCTCTTTGCTTGGCTCACCTGAAGGCTAAGTTTTTTCAAAACTAATAGTTTGGAAATTTGATAGTTGATACTTCAGTGCTTTGGCTCAAGAGCATCTGACTGTTGAATTTTTACTATTAATTTGATGTTTTAATTGCTCCTCTGATGCTTCATTTTTTAGAGAATGCCTTATATATCCTGAATCTAAAGAGGATCTGCTTAGGGATTGGCTTTGACTGTCTTGGTAGTAATTTCAGAAGACAACAGATCATCTAGATTTTCTACTCTGTCCTTATCTTCTTATAAATCTGTCTTTTATATCTTCATTTTCTAGTGGATTATTGCACTGAGGTAGCAAGATGTCTGTAACTATCAGATGCTACTATGTTAGAGCTCAGAAATAGCAGTGGGAATTTTGTGAGGTTTTATTGCCCTCTGACAGATGGCTGTGCAGTTCACTGGAAAGCTTTTATTTTTATTCTGTGTACTAGCTAGTGTATGCCTGTCAATTAGACCAGTATTGGGCTTGTGTTACCTCCTTTAAGTTCTACTAATGACCTGTATGCAGTTGAAAATACACACATAGGTAAAACGTCTGTAGTAATTGGAATTCTAAAGAAAAGTTGGGTTTGCATTTAATTCTCATACTGACAGACAAAACTGCACTCTAAAATATGTGCTAGAGTAGTTCTTTAAAAAGGAAAAAAAGGTGTATTCCTTGTTTGTGTTCAGGGAGCAGAAGATAGAACTTTTCTGTGTTAAAGTGGCTCCAATATGTTGTTTCGTATGGTAAATGGAATTTTTTTAAGGGCTTCATTTTACAACATGCAATTCTTAACATCTGCTTGAAACTTGAATGTGCCCAGGTGCTGGTGGTGGTGGTGATTGTTCTACTTTCCCGAATCCCATTTGAGTCTGGATTAGTACTTGTGTTCCTGTCCAGCGATAGTCTGGTGTTTCCACTGGGTTTGTGTTGGGAAGACTGGAGCCAAATTTACTCTAATGTTTTGCTCCTGCTTGTAATTTTTTGCGAGTGAAGACTTTCCCTTGGGCTTTGCACTTTGAAACAAATGATTTTATATCTGTTCTTTAGAAATGTGGTGAATTTTATAGTGCTTATAACCTCCTGCATATTTTTTTTTCTCCTTTTGTATCGTCTTGCATAGCTGCTGTTCCTTTGCAGTGAGTGAATGTTAGCATCAGTTAGTCTTTTCTATTTTTGGTCATGGAGAGTAGAAGTTTTGTATTTATATTAGGCAGTTCTTTGTGTCTCTAACGTCACTAAGTAACCAGAAAGGAATACTAAATAATGCCTGCTTGAATATGAACTAAGACTATCCCTTCGTAAGATTTTATGACCACGTCTCTGATCAGTGCTTTGTTTTAAATAATGGAGATCTTGAAAATAGTTTTGCTTTCTTCACCCTTACGCAGTGTGTCTTTCTTTCAGTTTTGCTTTATATGTTTTTTCTTACAAGGGCATTACTAAACTGTTATGGAATGTCTCACCTAAAGTTGCACATTCTAGCATGAGATTGCGAGGGAATGTTTATTATGGGTTCACATGTAGATTATGCAGTATACCTTGCACTCATAAGCTGTATGCAAAGCTTGTTCCTTGCAATTTTTTATATTTTATGTACTTTTTTCCTTTATAGAAACCCTCAAAAACCTTCTGTGTCAGTTTGCTTCACCTAAATTGCAGTCCAGAGTTACAACTTGAAATTTTAGTCCTGCTAATCATCCTAAATTACTGATGTCTTACTGTTCTAGGTATTAGAGCTCTTAGAGCCATATAAGAAATTGGTGTCATGAGTGGCTCCTTTCTCATGTTGCCACTTGCTTTCTTCTACTTTTTATTAAACACCATTATTAACTTTGTCTTTCGTGTAACAAACTTTGGCCTTCCATGCTTTCATTTTCCTTGTTAATGGGTTTCTGATTGTCTTTTATCAGGGGCAAGGTTCAGAAGTAAATCAAATTGTCTAGTTTTTCAGCTACAATACACTTGTCCTAAGAAACAGCAAGAACTTAAAAAAAATTCTTCTCTTACATGTGTAGAGACAAAATTATTTCTTCACTCCAAATTACATGTATGAAGTGATAGCATACTACTACTTGTAGTCATTTGAGAAGTCTGCTCTTTTAGTTAAACTGTCTCTTTTAAAAAAAAAGCTGGCTTCTGGTGGTAATCGGAAAACACAGGGCAACTTACCTAAGTTTGAGTTTTGCAATGTGTTTGAAAATGCTGAAATAGTAAAAATATGTTTGATATGATTTTCTTCCACAGAGTCCCCAGAAAAGAAAAAGAAGAGTGTATTTCAGAAAGTGAAAATCAGAGGAAGTAGCTGCTGGCAGAGGAAAACTGTTCTAAAGGACATTTCTGGAGGAAAACTTTTAAGGTATGTGAGCTAAGTTAACCTTTGCAGAGAAGCTTTCCTGAAAATCAGCTGCCTGCTTTGCTTTGAATAGACCAGTGTTTCAAATCAGTTTTGAAATAATCAGGCCAACTTACTAACTTAGGATGTTTATTGTTGGCAAAAGCTCTGTGAAAAGATTAATTTTGCTGGTTTGTGTTGCATACATTGTATCTGTGCATCCAAAGATGATCTTCTGAATATGTGGTTAGGTAAAGCATGTGTTTTGTGTTTCATGGTCTTGTGCATTCCAGGATTAGATCCTACACTAACAGTTGAAATTTTGTTTGACTGCCCAATTTTTATTTAAGGTGTGGATGGAGAGCTAAGAATGATTTATCTCATTATTTTAATGGGATATAACTAGTGTAAACCTCACATTGAGAAATTGAGAAGGATTGTCTAACAAATTGGTAACTTACTGTATAAATGCTTTTAGGTCAGTACAGAAGCCTTGACTTTGAGGATATGTCTCCTGGATTTGGATTCAGGATCCAAATCCTCTTTCTTTTCTGATTTTGACGTATTTTTAATGTTTATAGGAAGTGTTTGCAAAATAAAAGACATTCTCTATTCTGTGTGATTTGGAGCCCATGCATATTTAGAAGCAAGGAAGCAGACAGCATATGAAGAGTGAGAGAAGCCAGATCTGTGCTGTGCTTTCCTGTTCAGAATTTAACTGGGGACCAGGTGTGCTTTCTGGGTTTGTGGTTTTTTAGTTGCCCACCTTGTCACTGGTACTGTGAAACCACATGTTCCAACTGATGTGTGCGGATTCATCATTATTTTAAAATTATCAGTCACAATCTTGGATATAATTGGTGGCAATATGTAGCACCAGGCACAGTTGTTATAAGGGTAGGAGAGCATCCTGCAAAAATGTTCCTTTGTACGTGCTCTGTTCTTCACTGCTGATTTGATTTCAGTCGGTGTCAGACACAGCACCTTTGGTCTGACACGGCATGGTCATTTTCATGTGTCACAGACAGATTGCAATCTTTAAATGTAGATTGACTGTGGAAACTACTTTCTTCAGAGTTGCTGCTGGAATCCAGGAACGCGACTAACTGGAATATTTGCTCTGTTTCCTGAGGGGAGTGTTACAATATTGAAGTATTATGTGGCTACCACTGAAGTTTCTCACTGTTAGGCAAAAAAAATTTAACATTGATTTGTTTGGAATCTGCCTGCACCACTGTGGTGGTGGTTACAACAAACTGTAAATTGTCTTCAGTAACTCTCCTTATATTTAGAACAGTTTGAGATCTGGTTGCTCAGTCACACAGTATTATTAAATGTACATTGAATGTGTACTTCCTGTAATGATTAGTTCATTGTTTTGAGAGTGACACTATAAAGAAAGTCATACTTTCTTAGAATTGACTGTGAGGCATATTTTACTTTTAAGCTTCACAAATATTTTTTGACTAATTTACATATCCAGTAATTTTTTCAGCAATCTATCTCTATATGTCTATATCTATTTTATATTTTAAAATTTAAAAAAAAATAGCTGAAACTAATTTGTTTTATTTGGTGGTACTGGTATTTTATTGCTCTACAAAACATGCTGGAATTCTGTTTGAAACTTACCTGCATATCAAATTATGCAAGCTTTGTTCACATGTGGAAAAAGAGATATACCTCATGGGTATCTACCAGAAGCAGAAGAAATCTCTTCACATTAAGAGTAAAGCAATTCCTAAAGGTTTTCTTCTGTATGAATTTAGTATATCCTGTTTGCTATTATCACTTCTCCATCTAGCTTCTTTTAAAACATTATACCATCTCTGGTTTTTTCCTTTAAGATAAAATACTCTCCCGTGTGTTTTTGAAAAGGACGTTTTTTCCCCCCAGAATAGCTCTGACACTGTATTTTCATCTTTTCAGTGTTAGAGAAGAAAGAATGTTTGTTTCTCAAACTCACCGTACTTCATACCAGTTCCACATTAAGTCTTTTCTGTGTTCAGATTTTGCTGTACTTCTCAGTTTTGCCAGTAGTCTGTGGTTGCAAAATCTATTGGGAATCTGTCCTTCTATTTCAGTGTGAGCATTTTAAAGCTGTATGGTAAAGCCAAAACCATGGGAATATTACTATTCCATAGTCCTGTAGCTATGAACATGGGGAAGCACAAGGAGGATCACACTGTGAGTAGCAGCCCAGCCTGTTTGCTGTACTTAAACATCTTGTGGTGCCAAGGTTAGAGACACAGGGCTGATCTAAATGGGTCATTGTGCTCAGATTGTGGATCATTGTAGGTCCCTGCTGACTGAAATACTCTGTTCTATTGGTCTGACCCGTTAGGGCAGCTGTCATCTCATCTGTGGGCACTAACGAGGGAGATACCAAACTTGGAAAAATACCTGTCTGTACTGGTGCCAGATATCGTCTTTTTGAACACTGGCCTTTCAAAATGTGCTTGTGCTTTTCAAGAGTATTTGAAAATCAGATTGCCTGTTTATGTGTTTGGTAAATCTTATCGTTCTGACTTCAAATAAATGACTGTGTGATCTGTACTGTTTTCAATTGTTTAAAAGTATTAAAAAAACCAAAAAAATTAGAAGTGGTTTTAAGTGACAACATTGGTTTTTAGATTATCAAAATTTAAGCTTATTTAAGTGTCTTAGGTCTAGAATACTTTTTCACCACTTCTTTGCCTCTACAATAAAGCATTTGAATTTGGCTGGATGTCTTGATTGGACATTTTCTGAATTTACATGGAAGTCACATGGCAGCTGGCTTATCCATTTGGGAATCATCAGTTCTGAGTATTTATGCTTGCTAGTTTAAGAAATCAGAGTTTTATCTCTTTAACAAAACAAATTTTTGATCTGTTGCTTCTGTCACAGTGAAAGGAATAATTTAAAACAAAGACCAGAGTCCAGTTTGTGTACAGTTTTTGCCTATGAATCCAGGTATCTAATAGTGGAATTGGAAAAAATCTGATTACTACGTTGTGAAGAGAGGCTTAGCAGGCTGGAGTGAGATATTGTTGGGTCTTTTGTTCAATTGATTTTTGTAATCTTATGGCTCCGCTGTAAGTCAGTAGAAGCAGACTGAAATATTACATGCTGAGAATATTTTCTCCTTCCCTTGCCATACTGCCTCTTAGTAAAATACAGAGGCTAGGGTAAAAGCAAGCAGGCCATTACTTATAGCACAAGGCCGGACTTCACCGTGAGTTTCAGTTCCCACCTCTTCTATAACTGGAATGTAAGAAAACAAGGATACTATCTTTTCTCATGGCTATTGTGTTAGGGTATTTAGGTCATGTGCTAAAATGGGGTAGGAAAAAAATGAAAAGTCATAAAAATGGATCTAGATCTAAAGGGCATCGCAAATTCACAAGTGCAGCTTTAGTCATGTTAATAAACAGGGGCTTCAGGATTTTTTCTTTGGTTCATACTACTAAAATGTTTGTGGTTTTGCAAGACTGTTCCTGAATTTTAACTGTTGGAGGTATTTTCATGAATGCTACTTATAATGACATAGTTCATAAATACAGCCAACACAAACTATTTACTGTTACTGTGTATGGCTGAGTTCCTAGCCATCAGGAATGATTCTGACTGAAATACATAGCTTGAAATTAAAGAGCACATGAAAGCTTGCAGTAGATTTAAGGTTACTCATACAGCCTTGACTTGTCTGTATTGTGTAGGTACATAGTAATATGACACTGTTCTAGTTTTCTTTATTGGGTCTTTGTTTTGTTATGTAGCATGGTTTGTGTTCTAAGAATAAACACATGGTACGTGAGGCTTATTTCAAAGGCTGCTTGAGGTTCTGATTTGCAAAATCTTCTGAAATTTTGTGCTGTAACTGAAGCCAATAACATACTTATTTTTTCTGAATATGCTAAAAATGCCAGGCACTCTGAAAAGTCTGTCTTTAGGCCTTGTACGTACTAGTATGAGCTGCCACAGAGTTGACATTAGTTTATATGTCTCAGTTCTTAATGTGAAACAGGAATGTTAGTCCTATTTCCCTCAATGGACTGCCAGGAAGATAAATTTGTTAATGTTTGTAGAACACTGCTGATTTAAGTGGCAATATAAAGCCTGTGACTAAATGGATACTTCTGTGTTAAAAAACCCCAAGACTTAGCTGTAGTGCAGGAATTAGTGAATAGAAGGTGTACAGGCTGTGGCTGCACTGGAGTCCAGAGATAAGGGTCGCAGTTTATATAAGTTTATCTTACCTGGTTGGAAGCTGATTAGTGTAGGAATGGGTAGTTGGTGCGTACACAGAAAAGATGGTTCAACCTACATTACAAAACCTGTGCAAGAGTGTGTAGAAATTACTTGTATGTGCGTGTTTCAGCTTTTCCAGGATGTAGCTGCAGGTTTCAGAACTAACTTTAACAATGTGTCTTTGACCTTCAGTTCTGCTACAGGATTTCATAAAGCAGCATATCTTATCTGTTTTTCAATCTTGTTTTATGTCAGTTTGCTCCATAAGACTGGACTGTCCTAGGGGAAAATGGTGTCAGCTTAAGAACTCTGACCCAGAGGACCAATGTATGATGGGATGAGAAACCTGGTTTGGGATATTTTGTGGTTTTTGGGAGTTTAAACCTGCAGGTTTAGTGGCCTGTTAGCACAGGGTTTGGGAGCAAACCAGCTTCTAAATAGTTATCAATTTCCCACAGATACAGTGCTTAAGAGCTGGTGATTTATTTGGATTTTTCTGTGCTCTTAGGACAGTAAACACCAGAAACAAATGTTTCAGGTCACAGGTTATAGTATACCTATAAGTTAGGTATACTTAATTTGGTTAATGTGTAGATTGGTCTTTAGTGTTTGTCTTAAATGCTATTATGTTTCCTTTCATACTGTACTTTAAGTTAGGGAGGTATGTTTTGCAGAAATGGAAACTAGAGAGCAGTTCTAAAGCTGAAATCTTTCCAGTCAGAGTTTGGTGTTCAAAACAGTGCTCTGACCCTCCTTTCAACTTATACTGAGGATGTAAATGTATGCGGTTAGTCTTACAATTAAGTTATTTCAGGGTTTAGACATTAATAGTTACTCTTTGTCTCACCAGAAGTTTTTCTTTTGATAATTGTTTCATCAGTTTTGTTCTCCTTTCAGATGTGGTGAAGAGCCTGTATTTTCCCCTGTCTGGTATATAGTGCCTTAAAAAATGGGGTTTGGAGGTGACCTGAAGTATTCTCATGATGCTTTATTAAAACTGCAAGACTGGGAACTACGACTGCTGGAAACGGTGAAGAAATTTATGGTAATGAGAGTAAAAAGTGATAAGGAATATGCGTCCACTTTGCAGAATCTTTGTAACCAAGTAGATAAAGAGAGCGCTTGTCAATTGGATTATATCAGCAATGTGTCCAAGGTAAGTCTGAAGCCTTTTGAATTTGGAATATCCTTGGAAATAATAGTGCGGGGTTTATTTTTGTTCGTTTTGGTTTGAGTTGGATTCCTGTTCATTCAGTTTCTTGAGAGTTCATGTTGCCAAAGTATTTTAAATGGGCTTCTTTTAGTTCCCAAGTGAAATATGCAGAAGTTGAGCTCTAGTCTTGCTTTGAAAATAATAACTGAACTAGAATCAATCCTGATTTTTGAAATTCAGTATTTTACGTAACTGTCTTGAGCCTGCTATTTTGTTTAGTATTTTGAAAATCAAGTGTACTATAGTAAGCTTTTCTTTTAAGATAGGAACTATTGTTTATGTTATATAGAATTTGTGACAGAAATAGAAAAATACCAGGAAGCCAAGGCAAAGCCTAGCATTCCAGCTGTTACTTACACTGCAGCATGTGTTGTAAAAGCAAAACATTAATTCAGGATGTTTCTCATAATTGTGAGGTTATTTTGTATTCTGTTTAAAATGTCTGTGTTGGCTTTTTGAAACGATAAGGCTGTCTGTTCTCCAAACTACTGATTTTCAGATTGAGAAACAAACTTCCTTTATCACCTGTTTGAAAGTTTTGTTCCTGACTTGGATTCTCTACTGACAAGAGAAGACTACTCTCTTTGATGGCTTATTTGGTTCTTGGCCATCATGCTGTAGCAGTGGTTACACAGTCCCTTCAGTCTGGTGTGAATCCTCATTTTCTCTCTGCAGGAACACACCCTTTCTGGGTCAAGTTAAATTTTAGACAAAGCAGTTTTTATGTGGTGGGCTTATGAGGTGGCTGCTTGGACAGTGGCTGTGGCATAGCATTAGAACAGGACTGCTCCTTGTGCAGCAGGATGGATTTACACAGGGTTAAAGTGGCTGTGTGTGGCTTGAGAACTGTGCTGCTCTAGCTAGGCTGCTTCAGCACTGAGCAATGTTTATATAGAACATGTTCTGTTGTTGGTTCCCTCCCCCACCATAATTCTTCCCTTGTAAATTGAAATACTGCCCTTTTTTTCCATTGGCACAGAGTATTTAGCATTATAAGGTATAAACAATCATTGACCTCCACACAGGTAGCTCAGTCCAGGACAGTTCATGTTAATAATATGAGCATTTCTTATGAGCAGATAAATTTTAAAAAGCTGAAGATCTGGCTTAAGCCATATTCTTTTTGGCTTGAAAAGAGGCATGTGTGTCACATTTTGAAATCTTGTTTTGAACATAGGCATTCTAGTTGTCCTTCAGCATAATTTTTGTTCCCTTTTTTCTCCCCTCTTAAGGAGGTGTAATTTTTCACTAAGTTGCATCCCTGGTTTCTACATCCTTGTATAACAGCAAAAATATTCATGTGGACTGGCAGATCTTTTATGTGGGCTTGCCTTAAAATTTTACTGACACTTTGGATTTTAAAGTTGTGTGGTGACATATCTTACTGGTTTTGGCAGTTAAAAAGCCTGAATTATTTATTAATTTACTGATCTCATTCTAATTTATTTTACTATTTCATGATACTTTTTATCTCTTCCTGACATTTTACAGAAGCAAAGAATGATGCAAATATTATGGGACATAAGTCTAATATCTTACATCTTCTAAGATGTAAAATACCTATGTTTGGTATTATGGTATTATTCGGCATTTTGTGGCGTTAAAACCAAATAGCAAGCTGTTTAATTTTCCATTGGTTTTGTTTGGTTGGTTTTGTTGTTGTGGTTGTTTGTTTTGTTTTGTTTTGTTTTGTTTTCTAAGTGTACAGCAGGAATGAACACTTAGAGAGAAATGGTGTTTGGGAAAATCTGTCCTATTGTTTTTTTTCATGTGGAGACTACAAACTTGCTGGAAGGCATGGTAGCAGCAGCTGGTAATGCTAGAAAAGAGTATTTCTTAGAGCTTCTGGACAGCTCTTTTGTGTGTGTATATGTCTAAAAAATACTGTTAAACCGACCAAACCAAAAAACATTGTATTTTATTGCATTTATTGGATTGTGGTCATTTTCTGTAGAAGGAAATGCTTTGCTTTTTGTGCTATCCCCATCCAGGTTTTTTTGTCCCATATAAATCCCAATTTTTGAAGCATTTTCACTTTAGCTTTTCCTACTTTGAAATAATAAAATATAATCATACAAAGCACAGAAATGCTGCTTAACTGGTATTTCCCTATGGAAACATCACTTTCATCTTTTCCTGACGGAAAGAGTGATTTGAAGAACAGGAAAATATGCAAATTTTTTTTTTTTAAATGGGATGGGAAGTGTTTGCTATGTTTCTGACTTTTTAAGCTCATTTGGTGAATTGCAAACTAAGTATTTCTTTAGAATAGCTGTACTGTTGAAAAATACTTTTGTTGTGATTTTTTTAGGATTCAAACAGTACTTGTCTCATCAGTAATAAATTAGCCTTACAGAAAATGGATGACTGACTACATTTTCACGTCTGAGAACACTTCTATGAACTCTTCTGTAACCACAAGGCCCACTCCTCTCACAGAGGTGTTCAGTGACGTTTTATCCTATGGAGCTTACCAGTATGGCTTTTGAAATGGTTTTCAACCAGGAAAGCTTTAGGCCTTGACCTTTTACAACACCACACTTCAGCAGAGTAGATAGCTCTGTGCCAATCTGTGTGATATTTACAAGGTAGAGGAAGTGTTAAACATCATTCAGTATATGGGTGACTTAATTGTCTTTTGTTTTGTTCTCTAGAATCCAGTTTCTGTTGCAGCATTCTCATGTAGAGATGGAAATATTATATTTGTATGTTTATATATAGGATATATGGAGACCCCCAAGCTAACAAACAAATTAATTATTTAAGGTTTTGACCTGAGGTTGATTTCTGTTTTAGTAAGAATAAGATAAATGCCAATAAAACTCATATACTGGCTGCCTTCAAAACCTGGTAATTCTGTGGTGTGTAACCACTCTGAAATCTTAGATATAGCATCACATTCATTGTCAGGGAATTACCTTTAAGGTATCCAATATGTGACAGCAATCTTGAGGGTAACCAGGGCTTTTATTTGAACTGAAGTTTAATTTCACATTTGTGCCTGTGATATCTGTAGATGTGTATCTGCATTCAAAGCCACAGCAAGCACATTAAGCTGTCCTGAAAAATGACAGAATGTCCAAAGGAGCTGTTAAAGAAAGGGTACAGAAAGATGTTGGGTTACAGTGACAGATGAGTGTTGTGTCTGTTTGTACTTTGGTGGTGGTGGCCTGACTGGTGCTGCTGTGTGGAGCAGCTGTTGGAATGGCATCCTCTTAAACCACCACCACTCCAGTGCGTATTGCTGTGAGGTATTTAGACAAAGGTGGAAGTCAGCTTGGGCAGAACAACTGTGGGGGGAAACCGGAGGACAAAGAATGAGGGAACATGGTTGTCAGGGCTGTTGGGGGTGTATTTAAAAAAAAAAATAAGGCTGCAGTGCTTTGTGTGGTGTTCAGAAATACTAGGAGACTGCTGAAGGGTGAACATATGATATTGTATTTTTGTGACTGGTGCTTTTTACTGATTTTATGAGTAAGGTTGAGGTATGATTTTGCTGTCACAAGAGGATCTCAAATGCATTTGGGTAAGTTTAAAATTAGTTCTTTTACTGAATTTTTTGAGAGTGATGCATCTTTTCCCACTATTAATTGTTTGGTTATTTGTGAGCTGAAATAAATAAGTGCTTTTTTTGTTCTGACTTTTTTTATAGTCTTGGTTGCTCGTGGTACAGCAAACAGAACAGCTGAGCAAAATAATGAAGACACATGCAGAGGATCTTAATTCTGGGCCCTTGCATAGACTTACAATGATGATCAAAGATAAGCAGCAAGTTAAGAAGAGTTTCGTAGGTGTTCATCAACAAATTGAAGCAGAGATGTACAAGGTATTGTATTCATTTGTGCTTGAGAAATTGGTTTTAAGTCTGTATGTTCAAAAATAATAAATTGAGAGTGGATTTTTTTAGTTGCTCTATTTTCGTTCGTGCTATGGTAAAAGCATAGTGTGTGATATGTAGAATGCCTAGTTTAAATTTAAATAATTTTCTACACAGTTTTCGTCTCCTGCTAGCTGTCAAGGCAAAGATGGAAAACTTTCTTCTTTATAAATTTCTGTAGACAGATAGCACTGGAAGTGCTCTTCTTACAGTAGAGGATAATTCTTGTGTGACACTTCGCTGTTCCATCCCTCTTCCTGTACTCATTCCACTCTAGACATTCCTGCGACCAGGGCACTGTAAACTTTCGTTAATGAGTGCTCTTGGCAGTCCAGGCTATTTTGGGTGGGGACAGGATTTTAGTCCCTATTCTAAAATATAAATCCAGCGTATCATAAACATTGAGACTGCAGGTGAAACTTTTCAGAGTGTTTTCCATGACACGTCAGTTGTCCTGCTTGTGTTGAAAGTGCTGTATCTTGTCAATAAAGCTGACAGAAATCACAGTTTCATTCAGATGCTCTGGGGGGAAATATAGCTACAGATGTCAGAAATCAGAGTCATAGTTTGAAAGGTCTACTGAGAGAAGGAAAAGCACTGTTTCTTCTTTCTTCCAGCAGAGAATTTGGGAAGGAGAAAGAGAAAAAGATAAGAAACAGAGGCTGAATGGAGTAAAATGTCTGGAAACTCAGGCACACTTTGAAAACAGACTATGCAAAATGGTTTTGTTTTTTTTCTCTTAATAGGTCAAACTGTAATAAAATCTCTAATAAAAATGTCTTTTAAAATAAGACTTTTCCAGAAAAGCATAATGCATATTGAGCACTCACTAAATGACTATTACAAACCATATTGACTTTATTTAATTATGGGCTGCATAGCCATGAAAATATTCTGCATCCTGCTGAATAAGCTTGCATTGTTGTTTGGTTTGAGGTTTTTTGGGTTTGTTTTTGCTTTTTTCCCCTTACTGATTTTGCAAAGAAACATTTGAGTAGTGTTCTTCCTTTGTTAGCGGGCATTGTTTGTTCGAGGTTTTGTGTACCTGGAACACTTTGAGAACGATTCCCTGAGATACAAAATACTTCTCATGTTTTTTGGTATTATTTCTGCTTTTATTATACACAGAGGTAAAATGATGATTATATCCCAGGACTGTATCCAAAGTGTGTGACTATCAGTGTCTGTGCAGTTCCTATTTTTAGGATATGCTGACATAAAAGAGTGTTTAGGTGAAATACAGGTGTGTCATCCTTTTTTATTCTAGAGACCTCTACAGTGGGGAATCTTCTGGGGAAAATTCTTCAGGACAATGAAATAACATGGTTTTTGCACAAATGAAATAGGACTTGTATCTTACGGATTTATTCCAGTATCCCTTAAGATGTTAAATAGTTTATTTGTGAAATTTGAGGGGAAAAAGGTAGAGTACTGTGCTAATTAGGTGGGCAAGACCTTTTGAAATAAAAACTGAGTTTAAAGTAATCCTTGACCGTCCTAATTCCTTAAGTGTGCTTTGGGAACAGACATGCTCTTGGTATTTTGTTTTTTTCTGTTGGAAGAACACAATACTGTAATTGTTACAAAAGTTTCATAATTCTAGTGGCGTGTCTTTTATTTTTCAGTTTTCTGTAAGAGAAGTTGTTTGTGTTATTTATAGCTTAATTGTGATCACTACTATCTAATTACATCTTTTTCTCCATTTCTCATGATGCCTTTATAACATACATTTGTCATAAAGTTATTTTTCTTTTATCACCTCTATTAGTGTATAATAACAGCAGGTCTGAGCATAATTTACAGTGTCTAGAAATGTGAGATGAGTGTATGTGATTGATGTGGAGAAAAGGTTCTGCCTTTAAATTAAATTTTGCACAGTCGGCTCAAAAATAGAAGCTGTAGGCAGCAATTTGTTGGATCTTTAAGGAATTTCATTACATTTTCAGATGTTCTGGGGCGTGAAAGTAATATTATCTGGGCCTTACCTCATGAAAAAAAAGGGAATATTGTAAACTTTGACCTTCTTCATGTCAGCTGCAAGAGGAACAGTTTTTCAGTAGAATGGACTTTTGCATATTCACTGAGGGAGAACTTGTGTTAAAGCAATAAGATTCCATGATTTCCAATGGAAGTCTGTTTTTCTGTTGTTTTTTTTTTTTTTTTTAGGGTTTTCGTTTTGGGTTTGATTGGTTTTTGGTCTTGTTTTTTTTTTTGGTCAGATCATTTTTACTTTTCTATACAAGATATGCTAGCTTTTTTGGTATTGTGATGACTGGTTTGTTACTGGCTTTTGTTTGCAAGTTCATGATTTGGGATTATTTCTGAACAGATTTTGTCACACAGTGAATGAATGCTGGAAATAGAAAAGACAACTTTATATTAATTTTTTCATCAAAAATGTCATGTTCAGTGCTCTGTTTCATGGTAAAAGTTTTTAGTTTGGCTGGTTGCTTTTGTAGTTGGGTTTTTGTTTGGGTTATTTTGTTGGTTTAGTTTTCCTTTTTTAGGATTTTAAGTTTTACAATTGATAGTTTCATGCCATTTTGCTGTTCCTTAGTCATTTGTATGAAGTGTAACATCTAAAAATTCTGCCTTTTTTTTTTTTTAGGTGCTAAAGAAATTCCTTCCTATGAATAGGATGTTTTAAGCTAGTATGATTTGTTAAGCATCTTTTCGATGTTTTTTTTCTTTGTAATTGAAATGGAATATTATTGATGATTAACTGGATTTCCTAAATATATTTTTAATTACGTTGATGTGAATGGGGATCTGTGTCTTAGGCCTCTTATTTAATTCCATGCATTTATTGATTTTGATTTTGCACCATGTAATTTGCAACATGTAATTTGCACTATGTAATTACTCCATGTAATATCCTATTAAGATTATCTCAAGCCAATGGAAAGTGTGGCATCCTTATTTTATACTATAAATACTGTCAATTCTCTTTCATTAATGCTGTGAATTTTTTTATGTGTTGAGAATAAGTATTTTTAATGCTTTTTATATTTCTCTTTTCTTAAAGGTCACAAAGACGGAACTAGAGAAACTAAAATCTAACTACAGGCAACTAATAAAAGAAGTGAATTCTGCCAAAGAAAAGTATAAAGAAGCTGTGGCTAAAGGTATGATGGACTTAATTTTGTGTATTTATTAGTGCCTTTTTCAAACCTGCTAAAAGTTTTATGATGAACCAAGGTAATTTTTTTATTTTGAGCAACTTGATTTCCAGGTAAAAACTTAGTTAGTGTCTTAAGTAAGACAGGCTGATTGTCATCGTGTATGCTTGGTATAATCTTTTTAAAATTCATAAAATACAAATAGTGATTTTTTTAAGTTCTTGTATTATTCCTTCGGCGGATGTTTCTGAAATCTAAAATTGCTCAGATGGACTCTTGTCCCATCTGTATTGTAGCTTCAGCCTACTTGCCTGTGAACTATTATTGTTGCTACAGTGGCATCAGCATCAGTTTCTGTCAGTGTAACATATCACACCTTTGTCAACCTTAGCTAAAAGAAGGAAATAAGTAATTTGCACACTGAGGTTTTTTTTTTAGGGAATGATGTGCTCAATCTGCATGGATTTTGATTCCTATTGAATTGTGCTTGAATGATGAGATAAAAGAGAGCCTTTGTTCTATTTTGTATTGAAATATCTTGCTAATAGTTGTTCTTATCTGTCCTTCTAAGATTTTCTTTTCTTCCTTTAGTGAAAATTGACGGAATGGCAGTATTTAAGTGTAATTCCAGGATTCGTCTTAAGATTTTGTATAACTGTCTAAACGACAGTTAATGTTCTTGGTTCTGTTGTAGTATAATTATAGTAGCTCTTAGTGAGGAGAAAAAGATCGTTTCTTTCCAGATTTGTCTAAAATTTGGACAAAACAGCAGAGGATGAGAAGTCACACTTTGCGCTATTGAACTTTAACTATTTCTTTTTTTCTTTTACTGAAGTTCATAATCACTTGAAAATAAAAATGCGTAATCAGATGTTAGTTCATCCAGTTCCATGTTTTCTGTTGGTTACTTGTCATCCTCAAGTAACTACTTAACACTGGAATATGTAGTATGTTACATGGAAAATATAATAGGGTGCTCTGATCTCATTATGTTATTTTAAGCCTGTTCTATCCTGTCTTCCTGTTACCAGTCTGGTCATTCTCTATTCCTGAAGCACCAAACTTTCTCATTGGAATAAAATAGTGTTTTGGTTGTCAGCAGCTGTGATGTTTTGATGTGGTTTTGATTAACTGAATTAATGTTTCTTTAGATAGACAGCAAACATAAATTGTTTTTAAGACTCTTATCTCCTGTGGTTTTCTTTGACCTTCTCTTTCAGGCTTTTATCTGATGTTTGTCTTACTGTAATTCATACTTAATTTTGCTTCCGCTAAAATCTTGGTGTAAATTGGTTTTGACAAATACTGATACCCATAAAAATGTTATATGTTTTTCTCCCAAAAGTTGCAGAGTTGCTGCATGCCGGACCTTGTTCCTGTTTACAAATACTTGTGCAGTTGATGAGCTACTACAGTTGTTTATCGGCTGCAGTTCAGCTGAGTCGCTTTAATTTTTTTAAGTCATGGTATTTCTAAGCTTTTAAGTTGTCAAACTGGTTCACTGGTGAAGTGAAATATTAGGGAAGTCTTGAAATTAGAATGCTCTATTATTCCAGGCTGTTCTTTTTTCAGTAAGCAATGCTTATTCAAATTATGTGCGATTAAGATATATTACTTTTGTTAAGGTACAGACTGGTTCAGTTTTTCAGGATTTCAAGGATTATTGAAAGTAAGGGAAGAAACAGTGCTTACCAGAAGAGTGGGAGGGCATAACCTAGTATTGAAAATAAGCTGAAAGCTATTCTGTTTAACAAAAAAAAATAAAACCAAAAAAACCAACCAAACAAAAAATGAAACAAAAAAGGTGAAAATCTTTCAACACTCAGCAAGTAATATGTTAAAATAGCCTGTCCAGGTTCATTTGTGTAAAGTGTTGTTTAAAACAGAGTCTGTTCCTCTGGAAATCAAGCCTGTAAGACAGTGACTGGCCTTGCCTCTCTGGAGCTGAGGGGGTCAACTATGCCTTAGGACATAAAATTTTAGCTTTACCCTATAAATTCATGCAGCACCTGGATGAGCTGGTCCCCAGGAAGGGAATGGAAATCACACAAAGTAATATTTGACTCGTCTCTGCAAGAGTAGTGATTTTGAAATGTAGTGACATTATTTTCTCTTTTAGAATAGCAAAGCCACTTTGTGGTGCGAGAGTAGGTTTATTAGAGCTGCTAGTGAAAGAGGTACAACTGGTTCTTCAGCTTGTGAAGAGAATTGCTCACCAGTTTTCTGGTTGAATTGTTAGAAGTGATATTAAATTCTGGGCTAAACACGCATGGTAGAGGATATTAACTGATAAGGATATCCATGGTAGAGGATATTAACTAACAAGTTTATACAGTGGAAAGTGATACTATGATTTTCTGGAATCAGCAAGTATTCTCAGGTAAACTTGAGTTTCTGTGTGTTCTACTTTGCACCAACTAAGTTGGCAGTGACTTTGAATCAGTGACATCCTAATGCAGGGTTACAGGTGTTTTCATTTTTTGCCAAAAGAAAATAAGAAAGAATGGAAAGAATAAGTATTGAGGACTGAATAATGATAATGGTTAATTACAGATTTTGTTTGTGTTTGGGCAGTGGGTAAAGCATCTGGTGGGAATTTTTGGATAGTTTTTCAGTGGGGAGGAGGGAACTGTTTTCTGAAGGAATGCAGGAGCTTCGTTATGGAAGACTGTGCTCTCCAAGTCTGGAGGAAGGAGAAGGTGTCTGAGATTGTGGCCCAGAAGCTGTTTTGGGGAACCCTCTGCTAGCACAGCTTCTGCTTGTGCAGCAAGGGAAGCAGTGGGACAGTTGTGTCGCAGAGGGAGCACCATGAGCCTTGGCTGCCATTTCAGCCTTAGGCTGCATTGCACTGCCTTGCTATGGCCACCAGCGCCTTCCTGATGGCTCAGCCAGGAGTGACTGATCTATCTTGTTTGTTCTAGCCCTCACCCCAGTAAGTAATGCATAGCTGCTCCTTTCTGGACCAGTGATTACCACGGGAATCACAAATGCAGTCTGGTTGGTTTTTCTTGGGCATCGAGGCTCCAGGTGTCAGGCAATCTGGTTGATATTAGTCATTTGCATGATAGTTTTCTGCCTTTTTTCCCCCCCAGGCATTTATTCTTATGTTTTTTTAATGTATGGTAAGAGAAAACAGGCTGAGAGCGATTGAAGTCAGCAAGCTGAACTAGTCCAGTGCCTCTTTAATGAGGCATACATCAGTTTTTTGAGCTCTATGGACAGATCGAATGCAATAGTCTCTTCTGGATTGGAAAGCTTTGTTAAAAATTCCCCACAAAGTACGTACTGGGAATGCAGAGCATGTTCCTTTGCAGAACTGAGGCATTGGAGACATAGGGCATGCACGGGTTTTTGGAGCAAAATATAAGACAAAAACTTACTATATTATTTTTCTGTAATGAGATGGATGGCCCTGTGAAATGTTTTGGGTGTGTGATACTGAGGAAAAAAACAGTGTAAACCTCTTAGAACAACAACAACAGTTTCAGTCTCAGAGTGTATACAAGTCTGAGTTTACAGTGCTGTGCTAATCAGTGGTGCTGAGTAACAAGGTGATTAGAATATGGCATGTTGATGTCGCTGCTGCAGAACAACACATCAAGCCAAAATTTGTGCCAGATGCAAAACGCATTGTTTCACTGAAGAAATCACAAACCTTCTGAAATAATTTAATGAATAATGTATTAAGAATACAAAATGGAGACTGTAGGACAACTCTGAGTATGAAGTGTGATATTTCAGTGCAGTTTGAATCTCATTTGGTTCGACCAGTAACTGCTTCCACTTAAGTTTGCTGTTTACACAATTATTTTTGTTTCTGCAGGATTGTGCATGTCTCTTAAGTGTAGTTCTGTCTGTCCGGGGGGTTTTCAAATGTTTTAACATTTTAATTTTTTGATTAAGCACTACTTATTGCTATATAAATAAGGAAATAATGATTACATAAAAGAATAATTATACTCGTTCCATGTTTTTTAAAAAGTTGAAATGCAATAATAAAATTTAGCATCTGTTTTTGTAGCTGATTTTGGTGTTAGATGTTGAAGTGTGAGACAGTTGCTCATATATCAGTAAATATAGCCAGTTGGAACAGAGCCAGCGTAGCTTGAGGAGGTTTACACTGAATTTTAATACAAACAACTCTTTAGAAAAAATGACAGTTTTTGTGTAAATACATTAATTACAGATGTTTATTATGTTCTTTTTCCTACTTCAGTACTGTTTGAATGTAGAAGCTGTGTTGCAGCATTCTTATGTGACATAATGGATGTGAAATAAACACTAAAGGAAAAATACATTGATTCTAAGTATTTAATATCATAATTTCATTTTATGCTGCTACAGCAGCATGAAAAATACTGCACCAGATTTCTCTAGGCTTGTGTTCCTTGACAGCATTTTGATTTAGAGGAGCCTAGAAATATTAACTGTACACCTGGCACATTATACCACATTGCTTCTGCTGGAAGAATGTATTCCCTGCAACTTTGGTGATTTAGTACTTCCGAATTGATATGTGTGTGGTACAGACTGAAGTTGCACAACAGCATAAGCTTACATCTATGATAAATAAGAGAGCTGTTAAGAAAGCTCTCATTAAATCAAATTATTGTCCTACTATTCTTTGTAATAGCCAAGTGGTCAGAAAATACTTATTAGGTGGCTGGTGCATTCATTCTGAGATGCCTGTAAAATTGTTATTATGCAGCTACATTTCCTGGTGGCATGTGTTGCCTGTAGTTGTTGCTGCAATGAGGGAAACTCCTAGTAGGATGTTTTTTAAGCTTAGTTTTGACTGAAACTCTCATATTGTTCAGACAAAACAAGTAACACTGGCTGAACTGGTCTGTCTTACTCTCAGAGGTCAGCAGACTGCATAGATTTAAAATTAGTGCTCTACTGTAAGTGTTCCAACATGTGCATACTACCAGTGCTTGCTTGGAAGGGGTAGAGTTGTTTCTTCTGTGTAAAATAAAGCTTCTAGAGCAGGAAACCCCGGGGACTGCAAAGAGGTTGTGGTGACTTCTTGTGGAGTGTGGGAACAGCTTGGGCATATTGTTTCCTCTTAACACAGACATGCAGCCCCAGGATGTGCTCTCCTCAGTCCTCATAGACCAGCAGGCACAGCAGTGAGAGAATTGGCTACAGGTGCTTAATACCTCAAATATCTGACAGCAGTTCAAAAGACAGAACATTCATTTTTACTATTTTTATACTGTGTTATTTACTTAAGGTTAGGCTGTTAGCTTTGTTGAACTAATAGTTAACTCAGAAGTTTAGATCTGGTATTCTGTAAATCTGAACTATTTAAATTTACACAAATAGTTTTGGGGTTTTTTTCCCACATTAGAAAAGTAATAATTATTTGCAATCATTAATTTGTTAAGTAATATTTGAGAAAAATCTCTTATCCTCTTCTAGAAACTGGTTGAGTGGAAGAAGGAATGGGTGATTTTATTTGTTGAAGGAACACGTTCATGTAAGACTCTTGCAAAACGTAAAGAGGAAAAGACCTTAGAGATTGAACGTGGAGATCCTGTCTTGTTTCTGTCTGTTGTGATTTTGGTCTTGTAAAACCTATGTTAATTAAGAGCACTGTATTTGTACTTCTTGATTTGCAGTGCAATGATAAGGCTGGTCACCCACTAAATTTCTGAGTGTGCTTCCAGAGACAGAACTAACAGTCAAAGCTATCCTAGTTCAGTGGCAGCAGTTTGCATAAAAACCACTCTGTAGATAGGTGTATTTAACAAGTTTTGGACACAAGTCTGGCCTTATAGTATGAAATACGGATTTTAGGGAGATAACTTGGGTCAGGAAGGTCCCAAAATCAGTTAAATGGGTATTATAATCAAATACAGACCAAGTTCTATAACCTGTGTCTTTCCTATTGATTGGTAAAAACCTGGGAAATTGAACAAACTATGAGGAAATAGAGCTGGAGAAGTTGAAACGTTGCTTCCAAAAGCCGGGTGAACAATTTTTCTCAAGAACTCGCTGTAAGTTGTGGAACGTACTTTTCAGCATTGGGAATCAATTAACATAAATATACATAATTACATTGGCTTGATATATAAAAGTAGTCCTTTTTTCTCATCATTTTTAGGCTTTTAAATTATTTGCTGGAATTTGAGTGCTTAGTCCTTACTAAAATTCAATTGAGATAAAGATGTTGCAGTCCCAATAGTATTTGCTCCAATTTCAGTCTGTGGAGCAGTTGTGTCAAGCTTTATGATTCTTTAATGTAAAACATTTTATTGTTTTAAAAATATATATTGCTAGAAAAAGAGATGTTTGAAAGCCATGGCGATCTCATTCATAAGTATAAAGAATGTGTTCAGTACCATGATATAAGCAAATAATTTAATGGAGTGTTCTTTTCCTGGCACAATTAAATAATTCTCTGTGAAAAGATGTGTCTCCAAAGTTGAAATAAATAAGGAAGTGACTATATTGGAGTTTTGTTATTGATAAACAAATGTAAATATGGCAAAATGCTCAGAAATTATCTCTGTTGTTGAAAATGCTGAAAAAATATGGGTGGAAAGATAAATGCAGTTCTGGAAAATTATTTGAAAAGCTGCAGTCATAAACAATGGGAACTGTGTAGTGGATCACTATATGCATTGACAGCTTTATAGTTTAGTACTGGTATTTACAAAAAAAAAAAAGTTTCTAAATCAAACTGAAAGGTTTTTTCTGTCTGAAAAATTATTTTATGCTCAGGATTTGCCTATTTACTCAGGGGAGGATTGTTGCTTCCTTAAAAAAAAAAAGAGGAAAAATGCAAAATCTCTCCTCTTTCTTCATTTAAAAATTTTCTGAAATCAAATACTGTGATACTTAGTGAGATTTTAATGCAGAAAATTGCAACAACTCTGAAGCCAAGCTGCTTAGTTTTCCGTGGAACCTTGCCCTGTTCCCTCTTTAATCCTAATCCATAAAGTCACTTCTTCTCTGTTGTTCCTCATCCATCCTGAGGCAGTACACCATGCACTCCAGCTGCTCTCTCATGTAAAGAGCAACTCCCTCTCCTTGACTTCCTGGCCTGCTTTCCCCCAGGAGTCTGAGCTCTTCATTGCATAGCTCCAGTGCTGCTCCCGTGATCGGACAATATCCTGCCCCTACAGCTGCACACAGACACCCAACTCACCGTGTTTATGTACCACACAGGCATGCCATCCTAGCATGTTGAGGTCCTGGAGAGGATCTGTGGGCCTTTTTCTCACATTGGTGCCTTGTAGGAACCTTCTTGCCCACCTGCACCTGCTGGAGGTGACCCCATCCAATCCTATTTTGTTTTCTTTGTGATCCCTTCCCATCTTACCATCCCTTTCCTTAGCTGTCTTCTCCACTGCCCACTCAGGACTGCCAGTTACGCTCTCCATCCTGTGTAGTTCCTAGTTGAAAGCCCTCCTAATGAGGTCAGTCATCTTTCAGGCAAAAATGCTTTTACCGTGCTTGGGAAGGTGCTTCCTATTTTTCAAGCAGATGGTGATGTGCAAACACGGTCTCACAGTTACAGAATCCAAACCCCTGTGGCCAACACTGGTTCCACAGCTACTTTATCAGCCTGTATTGTCAGTGCCCTCCTTGCGCCCTTTCCGTTCACTGGCAGGCTTGAGGAAGACACAGCCTGGTCCATTGTGCTTTTCAGGGCTACCCCCAGAGCTCTGTAGTCACTTTTGGTGCTGTCCAAGTTTCTCCTGGCAGTGTCATTGGTGCCTGCTTTTCTTATGACATTGCCTCTGCTGTTTTTCCCTGTACTTACCTATACCCAGAAATTTGAATGGATTTACTTTTTGCAGCCCCTGAACTACAAGAGACAGTTCTATGAGTTCCTGGCATGTCTTTTAGTCCTCCGTTTCTCTGCGTTTGGTAGTCATAGTTTTATTTATGTATAAAGACTTTTTCCTTCTTGTTACTCACGTAGATTTTCAGCTTGTCCTTGTATTTTTCATTTTATTTTTCTATTTCCACAGTTCCTGCATATTTAACGTTTCTTATTATTGTTTCTCTTGGAGGGATGTAACCATATATTGTCACATCAAATGTGTCATTGGCTCCTTATGAAACTAAATTAAATTAATTGTCAAAAGCTGGGCTTGTGTAATACTGTGTCAGATAGATAATATTGTCATTGGTGTAACCTCATGGGATGGCATTCACTGTGCACTGAAGCCAAAGGTCACATTTCAATACCAGGAGCTGTAAATCTAGAAATTGAGTTCATCTGTTGTGAGCTAAGCCTTTATAATGTCTGTTGCCTCTTTTATGAACACTTTGTCCTCACTTCTGAATGGCTGACAGTCTAGCTGGAAAGGGTCGAGAGAGGGTAAAAACCTGAGCCCATTGGTGTGATTATTTCTTTTAAAGCCAAAATATGCGTGAAAACTTTATCTATTTGCAATATTTATTTCTTTAAGGTTAGTTTCTCTGAGGCATTTGCACTGTATGTTGATGCTGATCTGAAAAAAGATGAAGTGAACATTACGAACTGTAATTTTTCTCAGTTAGTTGTCCCATCCAGTATTTTTTCTTCCGTTCTAGGTCATTATTAGGCCACAAGACTCTAATACTTGTGATTGCAAGAACTTCAGATTAGCAAATCTGCCTTTTAGTTGAAAATAGCCTAAAACATTCTTTTCCTGGGTAGCTGTGTTGTACTATATGTAGTAGAAGCTTAGATGAGTTTGTATTAGAAATTGAAATATTAGACTCCAGAATGATTGAAAAAGAATGCCAACCTTTTCTTTGTAAATGTAAAACTTTCATAATTGAATTTTGCAAGCTTCACAGTACAGTTTATGGCGTGACATATTGCATACACAGTCAGTTTCTATTAACATGAAACAGTTTTGTCAACAACTGATGACAGTAGAATTATAATTAGATCTATTTATGAAATTCATTATACAGATAAAGAAAATTGGATGTTTTTCTCTGTGCTAATTGATACGTAGAACAACTGTGTACCCTGCCTCACTGCATTTTGCTGCTTTAAAAAATAAATTACAATATGGAAATAATACTGTAACTCTGTTCCCTGAATTAAATATAGGTCCAAGGCTCTATTTTAAAGTTGAGTGAATATGATAATTTGATTTGTGTCACAATTAGTTGAGGTGTTCTGCTGAGGAATGATGTATAGCAAAGATATTTAGTCCTTCAAACACATGGGAAAATCAGATAGTTTAGTTGTTAATGAGGTTTCTGGAAGAGATATAGTATTATTAAATTGCTAGTTATGTGGATTAATAATTTTAGTGTAAATTTCCAGTTTAGTTTAACAATTGGAAGTGGTTTGTTGCAGTTCACAGGTCAGAAGCCTGTGCGGGAGGTACACGGTTTGATTTCACATGTGCTGATATTTTATAAGCTGAAAACCGATAAAGGGGTGTATTTTAAACTCATGCATAGACAACTTGTAGGTTTTAAGCTCCTGAACTGTGACATGTGGAGATAATTTTGGATTATTTGATCTAGGGTGTGCTTGAGTAAGAATAGCCAAACACAGAATAAACGCAAGAAACAGTGCAGCATTTTTGCCTCTGCCACCACCTTGCCTGACTCTTCTGGCTTCCCTGGACAGTGTCTCCCAACAGACTGGCAAGCAAAACTTGGTGCTTTCAGCCTTGGCTTCAACTGCCTCGTCCTCTCCTTTTTCATTCAGTCTTTGCCCTGTAACTGCTACGTGAGCTGTTCACTTCCTCTACAGTCACCTTCCGTTATTTCCCCATGTTCCACATGCCTCTCCTTCTCCAGAAAGATCTTACAGTGTGTATGTTTTACTCTGAAGGTAACCAGGTTGACTCTGTAGCCTACTGTATTTAGAAACAAGTCTATATGGTACTTCTGTATACTCTGTAATTAGCTGAGGTGTTCTGCTCAGGAATAATATATATGGAGGAGGAATTTAGTTTAAAATTTTAGTTTAGAATTTAAGGCAGATGCGGAAATGGGATTTTACACCACCCCATTACGTTGTTGTGCTGGTGTCAGACATGTGCATTTGGGGCTGTTTAACTTGTGGGATGTTATTCTGATGTGTTGGACTTTTTTTTTTTTTTACCCTTATGAATGGTCTACATTTCATTGAGAAATAAGTAGCATGATTTTTTTTGTTTTGGGGAAATAAAAAAAAATTATTCTCCTCATGAAAGATGAGTTTAGATGGTTCGCCAGAGAAAAAACCTGCTATGTCTGGCTAAAGTTGAAGATAGACTTGTGCATGTTATCTCTCCAAAACAGTTCTACAGAAATTTTTAAAGTGGATTGTTTCATTCATGCCTGTATGAAAAATTCCTCTCTGGTGACAGCTCTGGAGATGTGTTTTCTCTTTGTCATACAGAGTAACTCAGATAATTGTAGTGTAAAAAATCTGTACTTTCCATGTACAAAATTAGGTCAGCAGTTGGATTGTTTTCAATTAAATGAAAGACATAATATCCTTTAAAAGTGATTTTTATTAATCCATGTTTGAAATGTAGCTGACAGTGGTGAGGTAGCAAGTGTCTAGAGAGCCATACAAGAGTACAGACTGATAGAAACATGCTCCAGCTTCATGGTAATTTGTTACCTAGGGAGTTTCTGAGTGAGAAGTGCTGTCCTAGTTTTTAGTAGCTCTTCAGGATTTTTTTTTTTCATACACTTGTTCATTCACTTTTAAACCACATAAGTTTTCAAGCTTACAATAACTTTTACCAAAAGAATACATAGGTTGGGTGTGTGCTTGTTGAAGAAAGTCTTTGTTTTTAGTATTTCCATCTAATGCTGTATAGTTTTTACATTGAAAGAGTTGTGCAGGTCTGTTAACTACATCTTTACTTATATGCTCCTCCTCAGACTCTTAGTGCTTCAGGACCCTTCATTGTAGTCATTCTTTCTGTATCCTCTTGTTTCCTACCTTTCTGATGGTTAAGGCCCTTCTTTAAACATTTTGCATGTAAAATATATCTGCCTTGAGGTCAACGAATGGCATACTTTTAAGTGGATTTAAGCAGTGGCGTAACAACCCTGTTTACCCCTTTGCTAAATGATATCATGTCCAGCAGCTTCTGAACACTGAGTTAACATTTCCATCAATCTTTCTGATCTCATTTCCATGTGCATTCAGTAAGCTTACAATGCATTACTAAACCTGAATAGTTTTTTACCCATGTGCATCTCTCTGAGTATTCACTCTATAATTTACCATTGTGAGTTTTAATCAGTACCTTTCAAGGTTTCTTTTCCAGTTCTTCACATTTGGTTTCCCTATTTGCTGCTTTCAGATGGCATCTTCATCCTCATCATCACCTCATCTATCAGAGCCCAACTGGTTTTCGTGGGGCTCTCCACTGAGTGCCTACTTCCTCCTGTAAAAACTAATCATAATATTTCAGCTAAAACTTTCTCAAGTACCTTTGAAGTTTCTAAGCTAAACACCATCCAGTCCTCATAATTTGTTCTTATTTCATTTATTCTCTAACCTCTCCTTCTGATGCCTCAGAAGAAAGAGATTCATTGACTTTTTCACGAAGTAATGTTTCATCCTGGAAGTCTCTGAAGGTCTGAGGGAGTGATCACAGAAGGAAAAAAAAAATCTTTCTTCTTGTACCAGCTCCTTTTATATGGTGACTGTCATTTACTTTTTCTGACAAGCTTGCTGACTCCAATGTATATGAAAGAGGATTTGTTTCTGGTTTTCCCTCAACTTTTTTTTAGTGTGCCTTTAACGTGTGTCTGTGTTTTGATTTATTTGAGTTCACAGTCCCTTGTGTATTCCTTATATGACACAGCTCTTCAAGGTCTACTTTCAAGCAGCTGTTCTGCCACTTAGCTATGAATGCTTACATTTTATTTTTTCTTAACTGCTTTGTCATGGGTAGTAGATATGTTTTTTATTACATAAATTATTTTAAGTTTGTAAGAAATACAGTGGTCTGAATGAGATTGCTTTAGTTAGCATATGTTTATCTATACAGGTATTTGTGACTCTGCACTTGATATTTGCAGATATGGGCTTCATTTAAAATTGTTTTAGTTCTTGAAAAAGTAATGAGATACTTCATAAATACCAGGAAGACAGCAAGGATGTCATTGAAAGCTTATGTGCCTGTTCTGGGTACAGTTGAAATAGAGTTAATTTTCCTCACAGTAGCTGTTACGGGGCTGTGTTTTGGTTTTGTGGTGGAAACAGTGCTGATAACACACCCCATGCAGCTGTGCTGTTACTGTGGCAGAGAATGGAGCAGGTGACCTCTTGAAGTACCTTGTAGCTCTGCAGTTCAACCCTCACCTGGTCCTGTCCGCATGAATTTGAGGACTTCCAGTCTCAGGTGGTGCAAAGCTGAGGCTGTAAAGCCAAACCTGATCAGGAGATATCAGCATGGTAGGGAAATGTTAAGTTGTAGGAGAGGAGTAATAATGTGAGAGTTCAGCTTCTCGTATGTAGACTGCATCATTGCTTGATTAGGATTGTATGTAGCAATAAGAATGTTTGAACACAAAAAAATAATAGATTTTTAATGAATCTGTTGTAGTAGGACATCTCTTTCTGTGTTAAAAATATTTATTTGCAAATAAAAGAATGGCTTTGAGAGTTATGTGTTTGCGATTTCTTTCTTCTTCATAGTTACATTATTTTTATACTTGTGGTTTTCATATACTTTCAAATAATGAATTCTCACATTTCTGCTCAAAGAAAATAACTTTTTTCTTACATAGTTTATTAATTAGAAAACTTAGACATTTGATTGTACTAATTATCTGGAAATGGTAAGATTCTACCTTCCTCAGAAAAGTACCTTAAAAATTACTGTAGAAAAAGGGGCAAACTTGCCATTAATCTACCCAGGTGTATTTTGTCTACAGGCTTGTATACTTTGAAATCACCATGTGCATTTTTGTCTTGTTTTCCCTTAGGGAAGGAGACAGAGAAAGCCAAAGATCGATGTGAAAAAGCCACTATGAAACTTCATGTGTTGCATAACCAGTATGTGTTGGCACTGAAAGGGGCACAGTTACATCAGCACCAATATTATGATACTACGCTTCCTCTGTTACTCGATTCACTACAGAAGATGCAAGAGGAAATGATTAAAGCCCTGTAAGATGTATTCTTATATATTTTTAACTTCTACAATTTTCTATGTGTAATATTCTAAGTAATTTATAGGAATAGTTGAAAATAAGAAACCGTGATTAATTAACTGTCTTTGAAGGAATAACAGTTGAAAAAAGTCTATCCAAATGATGTATACAGTAGTTCTGAGAGCTTACTTGAGCCTACCAACAAGACACCATCTTCTTATAAATTCTTACAGATTGACTGCAGTGTTGATATCTGAGCTCATGACTTGTCCTTCAGCTGATAGACTATGGCAAGTTTGTTGCCTCTCTGGTAGTCATTATTATGAAATTCCACCAGCAACAAATTTGGTTTAAACTGCCCAACTGTCTTGAAAGTGATTGTGGAGGAGGGCCAAGCCAGATGCATGGTGAATTATATTTGTGGGAGAACTAACATGATTATGTAAATTGATCTCACTGTAAGGAATCCACCCTTAAACATACAATTATCTCTTTCCTAAAAGATCATTTTTGCATCATTACAGAGTGTGTGTAATGTGATGATCTCTGAGAACAGATATTGAGGAATTTTACCCTTCTTTCTGGTTTGTAACCACCATGCTGCCTCTTTGTCTTAGCCTGAAAAAAGGGTCGTTAGCTATTTTTGTAAGTATCGTTCATTTAGATGTGAAACACCCTTTTTAACTAATTTTCTTACCTATTCTGAAGTCAGTGTTCATCTTGATTTCAGTGCACAGGAAATGAGGGAGAGTTGGGGATTCCATGCTTTTCCTGGTGCAGGCATCATTGGCTTCCCTGTGCAGTATCATATTAATTTTTTTGATTCAAGTGGTGGTATTGAAATAAACCTTTGTGGTTGTCCTTGTACAGTCCTTCTGATTTTGTATGTAAGATCGCAGCAAAAGGCTATAGTTGAATGTGTGTGCTCTGTTTAAGGTGATTTATTTTATAATCATGAGATACGATAATTAACTGAAGAAATTCATGATGGAACAAGAACTTATTGAAACCACTCATCTTTGCTTTACTTGGAGTAAAAACCTTTAAAAAATATTCTTGTCACTACGTAGACATTTTTGTGAATTCTGAATCTGTTGGAAAACTATTCTTTTATAATAACTTTGGTGTAAATAAACAGATGCTGATTTCAGGTGTAGTGCTTGGTGTGACAACCTGTATGAAACAAAACTTCCTCAGTAACCCTGATTTTGCAGGTGAATTATTTTTTTTAATTGAAAAAGTATAGATTAATATTGCTAATGATTTTTTTCCGTTTTTTTTTAATCATTGTAATTGACACAGATTCTCTTTCTGTTAGACATGGCATTGCTGTCGTTGATGTTTAGCTGTGTTTTCATCGCACTCCATTAATTATTTACTGGAATCTTTTCACACATGATACTCTCAGGGCAAGATTTAATGCCTTCTCTGGTCTGTTTTCTGCTCAGAAAAAAAATACTGAAAAAATCCTATCACACAATTTTTTTTTTTCTTTTGCGGAGTAAACATAACTTGAGATCTTACCCAGGAAAAATGTATTGATACTTTTTTTCTCTGCATGTTCGTCTGGACTAGCCAAGATTCATCAGTGTTTTTTGAGAGGCCACGATGCTTCAGATCCTGACAACCTAGGAAATTTGTCAGAGATAAAAATGAAATAGGAAATAATTATGAAAGTACATTATAAAGGAAAACTAAAAATTAAGGAGAATAGAAGGGTGTTCTGAGTATGTGTCACTGGCTTTTTTTAAGAGTAGTGTCACAATACCTCCTCTTCCTCTGCCATTCATTCTTCACTTAGTTTTTCCCACACTTGGAAGCAGGTAAAGGCAAGGTTCAGTGCCTTGTACTTCCTCCCAGCAAATTATTGGTTCGTTTTCTTTCCTCTTGTAAATATATGCTTACTTGTGATTTATGCCTATTTTTGTCTGAATGACAGTTTATAATGTAAATATATATTAAAAAAAAAAATACAGAAAACCAGTTTTTAAAGGAAATGCACACCTTTCTGTGACTCATTTTGCCTTACACCACAATATATTTTGATACAAAACATGAAAATCTTTAGTGTAGGTTGTTACAAACATGGCCAGTCCTGTGTGAAGAAGAGTGTCATCAATGATCTCTATACATTCCCTTTCCATGTAATCTCTCCCGTTTTTGGTTTAGCTGTGCTGTATGTAGGTGCACTGAAACCAACAGAAGGAGCGTGGTCTTAAGAGACTTGTAGCCAGACTAAGCCTGTAGAGAAAAGGCCTCAGGTGATGCGTTATTTCTCCAAATAATATATTGTCTTATTTTTCACTTTTTAACCAGTTGCAACAAGAGTGTGCAGAAACAGCAAAATGAAAGTTTGAAGCATCTTCAGTGCCATCTGTGCCTTCAGTGCCATGTTATACACTAGAATTTTTTCTCCTCTCTAGGAAAGGAATCTTGGATGAGTATAGTGAGATCACCAGTCTTGTAACAGAAGAGATTGTGAATGTCCATAAAGAGATCCAGACCTCAGTGGAACAGATAGACCCTAACTCTGAGTACAATGACTTCATAGACACTCACAGGTAAACATTTTCATCTCATGTTTCTTCTTGATGAAACCTTGCATTAAGCTGCAGCTCTGCTTAAGTGTTCGGAGGAACTTGCTTCTGTTTGGTTCCTGTTACATTGTACCTTGTAAAGCTTTATCCTAATTTGAAAACTGTTCTGCTTGCATGTACAGCAAGCTGGCTGAACTGTCTCTTTGGCTGGCTCTAGAAAAACAAACTTGAGAAGAACCATAACTTTGGTACTGGCAGCAGATTATACCTTACAGTTTAGACTCAAAGTGAGCTAATTTACTCTTTATTTGGATGCAATTTGCATTCTGGACTAAACTTGTTCTGTTTAAAGTCAACTTTAGGTACCTCTGTACTCTGCAGTTATTGCAGGTTGAGACTTCAGAGCATGCAGATAATGCAAGAAAGTTTTTACTTATAAAGTAAAGTATATTTCCCATTTATTGAACTATTACTCTGTATTAGTATATGCAGAAATAGCCCTAAGAGTTCTTGTGTTATCTTTATGTTTTTATTGTGTGTGAATTGGTGGTTGTCACATGCAGTTTTATGACAGGAGAAGGTAGGAGGGGGCCCATTCATGTTGGTAGTCCTTGAGAACCTTGATTGTGCTGTGAACTTGATTCAAAGACTTATAATGCATTTTGTTACCTTGTGAGATTTTAGAACTATGTACTTTGTTCAAATGAAAAAGAATAAGTATCCAGTTGCTATCTATCCTTTTATTTCTTATGTAATTTAACAATAGTCTAGTCAATAAAATATTTCAAAACCTAATGATTTGCTCTGTGATCTAATGATCTAATCAAAGATACAATTATTATTTTGAAATGCTAACAGTTATTTACTAAATTAGGTCCTCAGAAGTTATTGAACAAGAAATAGAGTTTGATACATCTTTACTAGAAGAAAATGAAAACCTTCAAGCTAATGAGATCATGTGGAATAATTTAACAGCAGAAAGTTTGCAAGCCACGTAAGTCTGTCTTTATAAACTTTTCATCCTTTAGAAATGCTGTTCTATGCTCACTGAGATCCTTGCATAGCTGTGTCTTCGTTTTTAAGGTCCGGTTTCTAAATGTAGTATTTTCAGTCCACAGACTATCTCCCATGCTAGTTCCACTGTTCTTTGCACAAAATCCTGCTCCTCAGTCTTTCTAAAAACTTGTCATAATTTTTAATTTAATTTCCTCTCCATGCCAGTTAATATATAAAATGCCCCAAATCTGGTATGGGCCCACCTTGGGAAACATGCTGGATCATTTTCCCCAAAGTGTTTCTATATTCACTACTGTAGGAAAAAAAATGAAAAATTTTGATGAAACCACTGAGCAGAATTATGTGGTCAGTGATTTAAATCACTGCATAGAAAATTTTCATGAATATATTTATTTCTCTTGGGTTTTTTAAAGTGTTTGCTTTTGTTTTCCAAAGGAGATTCTTATTCATTATTGTAACCTTTAGAATTCATTAACTTAGTAACACAGGTGTAGCTGTTGTGTAGGATTTCTCAGAGCTGTTAGCTATTCAGGGTGATGAACTACCTGTCTATGTGTTTTGTTAATATATTGCCTAGTTAAATATTTTCATTACTTTTACCAACTTCACCTTTAATCATGTGTTATGGGGAGCGAATCGACTGCTGAGATTATTATGTTCATATATTATCAGCCTCAACTTTTGACGTAAAATGGTCCTGCGTGGTCACTTGTGAGATTGCAAGTATTAATCATGCCTTAAAAATGGGAAATTCAGAATTTCATTGGTTGATAATCTTTTTGCTGTGTCCACTGTATTTCAGTTTGTGTTTGACTTAAATTTTTTTCTGCTTGGAAAGGGCAACTGATGCAAATAAGACATCAGTGGTATATTTTGGGAGTTTTAAAATTTTTTTAATTTTTTTTTTTTTTTTTAATTTCATTTGCTTACCCAAACTATGATCCTTATTTCATGTAGGTTTTTCTGAAAATCAAAATCAGGCTGAGGTATTTCAAATGTAAACATATTGCAGTGTCTTCTGCAGGTTACTTTTAATCCCTGTGTTTTCTCAATACAACAGAAACTCGTGTTCAAAATCACGACAGAAACTCAAAAGCTCAAAAAGATAAATTCTTGTTTGGCTTGCCTTTTGTATCCAATTGTTTAGAAATAAGACAGCAGCATATCTAAATAAAAGAGATGAAATGTCAGCATATCTAAATAAAAGAGATGAAATGTTGCTTTTCTGATAAATGTTTCTGATTAAATGTATATTTGTGCTATAAATGTGTGTGTGTATATTTGCCTACAAATATACATTTTTAGTACAATTTTCATTATGTTCTGTTGCAAATCTTACATTCATACACTTGAAATCGTTTTGTGAATTTGAGTGAGAAATTTTATAGTGCAGCATTATTTCTGACACAGAAGTCTGGTTACTCTTCAGATGTTGCTGTCTTTAAGGTTACCACCTTCTGGTACAGATTTAGGATTCTGAGAAAAACAGTTAAACTGTATTAGATCAGACCAAAGACGGACACTCAGTTTTCTTCATTCCTATGATAGTTAACAAGGAAAAGTCCTGAGAGGAGAACAAAATGATGATGATATAATGATGATCATATAATGCTGTTTCCTCTGCCTCCCATAATTTTCATCCCTGAAACATTTTGAGACAATAGTACTATCTGCCGTTAATGGCCTTGGAGGCAGTTTATAATGTCCTTAGAAGCACTCTCCTTCCATTACTTTCTCCCATCAGTTTCAGTGTGTAAAATATCTGTTGTCCATAGAATTTTTGGTCGAGGAATTGCAGAAATTAACTTTCTATTTTGTGAACCCTCTGCTACTTTGTTTCATTTTATGGCTCTTAAGCTTTTGTTTTGGAAGAGAGTAGGGACAATCTATTCCTTTCTTCTTATGATAATGTAAATTTCTGTTCAGCATCTGTTCTGTGATCTCTATTTCAGAGCCATTTTTTAGCTTCAGTCTGTCCTTTCACAAAACTTACTCATCTTTTATCCATCTTGTTGTTGTTATTTGAATGTTTTAAAGTTTGCTATATTAATTTTGAGATGAACTACTATAATTTCACAGGTAATCCAGATATATAGCTTAGTGGGAGGCCTTATGAGGTTTCCTGTGTTCTTACTCTGCTTTGTTCTTAACAAATCCTAGGGAATCATTCAATTTGGTTTTCTAACCCCAGCAGCTCATCCAAGCCAGTGTTTTCAGGGAATCATCTACTGTTTCTCCAAGATCTCATTTCTGAGTGGTTATGGTCATTTTAGAACCACTCTCCATTCTCTACATAAATAAAGCTGTGGATTAATTTTTCCCCTCTATAAATTTGCCTGTTTACATATGTATTGAAATGACAGCCCAGGATTGAGTGTCATAACGTCCAGAGTAATCCTTCTGCATTCTTTACATTCAGACCATTCCTCCTACCACAAATAACATTTTATGATCAGCATTCTTTGTAACTTTTCAAACTGTCCTTTTGTTTAAATTATTATGAACATATTAGGCAGTGCAGATTATTTATGAACCTCCACTGTCTCCTGGGACTGTAAAAACTCTTTATTCTTCTCCTGTTTGTCCTTTTGCTTTTTAATGCAGGTGTGAACCCTCCATTTTTTGTTGCAGTTCTCCGTAGCTGTCTTTACTACATAACTTTTTAACTGTGTTTTAGATATGTTGTTACAGTCTTGCCTTAAAGCCACTGAAGCCAAAAAAACCCCCCACAGGTATTTGAATCAACTGTGTATGACAGAAATTTGCAAGTAAGAGAAGTGTACTACATCATTTATCCACAGTTGATGACTTCTAAAAAGTCAGCTCTGTAGGTGATGAAACAATAAAAATTTGACTGTTGATCTTTAGTACTGAAGTCATGGCCTTGGATCTTTAAAATGCTACATCATTATGTTTCTGCAGAGGAGAACTACTTCCAGTAGTATACATGGTGGCTTTATTTCATAATGTTTAAAACATTTAAAGACACGTATTGATTTGTAATCAGTAACATTTGGCTGAATTGGCTGCTTTATTGAAAATGCAATGGAAGAATGACAGCTTTACATACATTACTGTTTAAAGGTTTTAATAAAGTATATTTTAAGGGAGTATGGTGAGAAAACTGGCTTTTGCATTCTAAAGTAAATTTGTATTTAAGAATAAAGTTTTGACAAAGGGAGGCAGTTAAAAGTCAGTGTTGACTAGGTAACCTTTCTGAGGAATGAATTATGGCGTATCCTGATAAATATTCAAGGCTATCACTGAATAATACTGAGAAATTCTGCAAAGTGTAACACAATAAAAGTTTATGCTTTGAAGATATATGCATTAAAAACTGAGAGGAGGCAACCAGAAGGAGCTAAAGGTTGATCAGTGAGCACATTAGTAGGAAATTTAGATTAAAAAATCATCTGAAATAGAAGATTTTAAAGATCAAGTGTTCATTTTAATTGATAGTTGTGTCAGAATGGAGCTAATAACTAAAGAAATCTGAAAGGAAGCTTTCGAGGTAGAGTTATTGTGTGGTTTTTAAAGCTGACAAGGGTTGTAGTGATTAACTGGTTAGTAGTAGAAACCCTTTTGTAAACTGATTGTGTCCAGAAGGCAAATACGACACCACAAGAAAATTCCTTTGGCAAACCACAACCAAGATGATACAAGACAGATGCAGAGCTGTCAGTTGTAGCCAGTCTGAATGAAAGTTATTGTTTAAACAAAGAATAGATGTAAAGTACAATAAAAATGTCATAAAGTATCTCAAAAGTTTCAGGAAGAACTACATCAGCTTTCTATTTCAATCTGATGCTGCAGTATAAAATATAAAATCTATTATTTTTGAAGTAGTGAAATAATGAAGATGTTGTATCTGCATGTATATACTAATTTTTTCCAGTGATGAACAGTCTTACTAATTTGGTTTTAATTTCATGACTATTGATGCTTGATCATTAGATAAAACATCTGCTTCCTGTAAATCAGTTGTTAAGCAAATACAATGTTGATTAAAATTTTGTTTAGAAAGCTGATCAAAAAGCAGTTACAAAATCGTTAATTATTTTTTTTAGCAAGGTATTATAATAAAAAGGTTAGTTGGTATTAAGTTGGAGACCCAGTATCAGAAAACACAGCGAAGTTCAGCATATAGATTTTGACAGCCTAAAACTAATAAAAATGTGTATGAAAAGGAGAGCTGTGAGGCTGTTACTTTGAAAGAAATATGTTTAGTATTTATCTTATTTCAGAATAAACACATGTAGAAGCTTGGTCTTTTGGGAAGTAAATTTTGGTCCTTCACTCTATGGCTGTTTTTAGTAATTTAAGTCTCGCAGAATAAAATGCCACGACTGAGTACAAACCACGTGTAATCAACATTGTATAAAATGTATTGGGAGGGGATCAGTTTGGTATCTATGGACATGTGCAATGTGCCTCCTAGATATTTCAAGAGTTGGGTGTGCTACTCCCTGGTCTGGAATGCTTTGGGCCATAGATCTATGCAGTGGTAGTTGCCACATGTATTTTGCCTGTGTTCCACTCTTCCCTTCTGTAATTTTATTGAAATGGGGCTTGAAAATAAAGGGGAAACAAAATAAGATAGTTAAAGATAAATATCAAGAAGGAAACAAGATGTACATGCTTATTTATTTTTAAGAGGTTGTTCTGATTCAACAATTTCTTGAAATCAACATACTGATATGCATTTTAGAAGTCATTAATATGTAAGCCATTAATGTGCATTGTTCAGAATGCAAATGTTGCTGTACATTCATTGACTTTTCTTGTTGTAATATAATTACAAAGTGTCAGTAATGGTTTTAAAGTGTAATAACTCCTTCTCTGTTAGTACTGAGTGTTTTTGTACAGTTTTATCTTTTCTTTGAATTAACCATTACCAGAGATTGTAACCTAAAAAGGATAATTGTGAAAAAAGATGTAATCACAGTTATAACAGAAAGTGATCATTTGTACTTTCGCTATTTCTAGAAGTAAATGCAACCCAACTACTGATTCTATGTATTTATTGAACATGTGCTTTAGGAGTTGCAAGGCTTTTTTCTTTCTGAAAGCATCTCATAAATTAACAATATATTAGGAAGGCATTAGTTCACAGAACTCATCACATATTCTGGAAAAAATATTTTCTTTAATAGGAGCATCTTCAGGCAGCACATCATTCCTGTACCTTGTATGTATACAGATGCTAGTATGGAATCTAGCTAGTATGGAATCTGGTAATGCAGATTAACAATTAAAGGTATATCCACACTCACAAAGTAAAAAATAAAAATTTGCCAAGCACTGCATAAGATGATCTAAAAAATAATGCTCTTTTACAGCTTCAAGAAAAGAAATGGCAATGTTCCCGAATATATACAGTTTGTCTATTCACAGCTTGGGTTTCTGAAATCTATTTTACAGGTTAAAAACAGTAATAGAAGAACTGATGCAGACACAGCAAACCCTTTTGAGCAAAGAGGAACTTGTGTTGGAACTAGAGAAAAAAATAGAAGAGTCTTCTAAGACATGTGAAAAGAAATCTGAGTAAGTTGAAATTAAATTTCCAAATACAGTAATTTGAGGGGAAAGAATTGTCTGTAATGCAATTCCTAAGACTTACATAAGAAATGACCTCCACTAATCTTGTTCTGCTTTTGTGTGTAGCAATTATTATGAAAAACAACAGTAAGTTTCTCGTCTCTAAAATAACCCTTGCCTATTGCAGACCCTAACTCATTGAAGAATTGAGCAGCTCCACGAGTTTAATATAATTGTCATAGTTTCGGCATGGCTCAAGAGCTGGACCTTTAATTAGTGGTGTAACTTAGTTTAATCAAAGAAAATGAGTGAATTCAATTGCCTCTCTGTTTAGACAGAATTCTTTGTGTAGGTGTAATTCTGTGAAAGGCTTTCAGAGTCATGTGCAAGACTTTCTAATGCAGTAATATGTTTGGAACTTGTCAGGTTAAGTTCATTCGTCTTTGCATTTCCTTTACAAAAGTGTAAATGCAAAGAATGTAAATCTCATACCCTGTAGTACTGCATAGTAAGTACCAAAGGTGAGGGATTAATGAGTGTTTTAGCGCACCATAAATAAAACATTATTACGAAGAATCATTCTTAGGCAACAACTTTAGATTTTTCTTCTACCTTCAGTTAGAAAAAAAAGTCCACATACTCTCCTAAATGGAAATTAATGCAACAGATAAAGAAACCTTTTGTCTGTAATGATGTTTTCTGGTTCTTTTTGCAATCAGTCTTAATGTTACTAATTTGGTCATAAATATTAGTTACAGTATCAGTAATGAATTGGAATGCAAGTCCTTCAGATAATCCTTCATTCACTGAAGAAGTCTTGAAGCTGTTTGTTGAAGGAATCCTGTCATGTGATGTGATACATTGTATAGTATTTAATACATATCCAAAACTTCATTTATGTATATGATATCAGTGTTTTGATTAGGTATTTTCTGTCCTTTCTTTGGTGAAGTTCACATGCACTCACAGTGTATTTTCCAGTATTTGCTTCTTAACCTGTCTTCCTGTCTGTATGCTACTTAGAGGATAAACTATATTTGAACTAGTTGAGTTTGATGGGGTGTTGGTTTTTTCCGCCTCAGTATAGTTTTGTTACCAGTTATAACTCTCTGAAAATAGTTCAGACCATTCCTGTATTTCTTACTGTGTGGAGGCTTCTCTGACTGATTCTTTAGCAGATGTTTGTGGTGTTGAGGAGATGATTTCAGTTCAAATTGCACCAGTACCTGTTTGTTTTACTAAAAGGCAGGAAATCTGTCTTAGATATCTAGTTGTAAGATGAAGACTTTCCTGACATCCTTGTTGTGATTTGTCATCGATCATGCCTACCTCTGGCAAACCCCATTTCAACGTGTTCTTACTGTCCCTGGAACATCTTGTCCAACTCTTGCATTAGGTTTAACTATGACTCACCTTATGGGCATGCCTCGATACTACTCCCTGGGCACTAATACCCCTTTCCATCTTCAGATGATATTACTTTCAACACAGAAAATGTTTTCATTGTATTTTGTTTATATATGTGTATGTCAAGCATACTGTCCTCCCTCCCAACAAGATAACATACTGAATATTTGGGTTTTGATTCAGTTCACCTTTTTAGCACTTTCTCATGTGTTGCTCTGATCTGCAGGGGTCTTTCACACAAGATCTCACTCTCTGAAGTTGCTAGTAGCTGTTACTAGCAACAAGGACTTTAAAGTCTGCATTCATGCAAGCCACAGGCAAATGATTTTATAGATTCTATTTCCTCATGCATGACTGGAGTGGCAAGCATTCAAAGTTGGATTTGGGAAACTGAATTAGATGGTAATCCATCTTGCCACAGTTCAGGAAAGAGATTGTCTTGTGACTGACTTTTCTCTTGCAGAGTATGTCTTGTTATCGCTGTGTTGTGATAGGTTGAAACCATTCTGTGTTTTGTCACTCCAGCCAGTGTGTATTCACCAAAGCCTTGCTGATGGTAGAAGCCTGTTATTTTCTCAGGGTGATGTCCTTTACCCCTCATAAACGAGATGAGATGAAAACAAACTATCTTGAGGATAACGTCAGGATAATTGTTCATTTGCTTCTGTATGCTTTTAAATCTGTGCAGGGTCATGCCAAATCTCAGTTTCAGATTTGGTAATCGTGTCTGCATGCTTCACACTTACCCTTTTTGAATGAATGATCATTCTGCTGATTGTGGGGAGTTTTGTTCATTAGTGGCTTGGTATAAGACTCATCAGTATGGACATGATCTTTATCTTCTCCTGCCAATGAGGATTTTATGACAGGTGGTTCCCCTGTCACTTTGAAACCCATTTGAATACTCATTTGGCTGAGCATCTGTTTGGGAAGGATCAATCCGTATATAAACAACTTTTGCCTTTCTTTTTTTCTTCAAGGGTAGGGCTTGCAGGAAGGTTTGTCTTCTAGGGATTATCCTGAAGATACAGAGCATCACAATACTCTGATTTTTCTTCATATTGTCCTCATTCTTCATAGTTCTGGTCCAGTTACCTCTTTCGTCTGTTCTGGTAGACTGTGAGAACTGTGCATGTCTTATACCACATGTCACTGGACTCTGGTTGAGTGCTGTTAAGGGTGTCTGTGTGACACTGTGGGTGATTCTGTCTTTTAGGCAGCTTCTGTCAATCTTTGGATTTGGCAGTTCTTTGGGATAACAAGGTCATCTGGGTACCTTCAGATGCTTGTTCTTCAATGAAGATTTAATCACGATGGTCTTAAGTATTCAGGGCTTTGAGGGGTATTTGGACAGGAACTGTAAAAATAAGCAGAACACTAAAAGTTGCTTTTAGCTCCTCATAAAGATCAATTTATTTGGCTTCGTAAGAAGACTGTTATAACACAATGCACAAATGCTTACGAAGCAGAGGAAAATACAGATAACTCTGATGTGATGCCATATGAATTTATATGGGTCATGAGGTGAGTCTAATATTCCAAATTATTACTGCAACAACTACACTGATTGCAGTGGATTTTCATCACTGGAAATCATGATCTAAAATTTGTTTATTCTCTAAAGAGGCAGAACAGCAGTGTTTATAAATTCAGTCAAATGTGGATGAAAACAGGAGTTTCACCTATATTTATTACAGCATGATTTTTGTGATTGAGAGAAGAGAATGGGTGTTTTCCTGATAGAGAGAAGAGAATGAGTGTTTGCTTGCATTGTCTTCCTGCTTTGAAAGTTTTCTAGAATTTCTTCACCTTTGAATAAATGATTATGTTGAGGAATTGTCATGCTTTTTCCCCCCAGCTTTCGTGAAGCAAATTAACTAGTTTTAATCATGTGTATTTTTAAATTGTTACTTTTCTCTGCAGTATTGTACTTTTGCTGAGCCAAAAGCAAGCACTTGAAGAACTTAAGCAAACAGTCCAGCAATTAAGATGCTCTGAGGCAAAATTTGCAGCCCAGAAAGAACTACTGGAACAAAAGGTTCAAGAGAATGATGGGAAAGAGCCACCACCTGTAGTGAATTATGAAGAAGATGCCAGATCAGTGACTTCTATGGTAAGTTTGACATCTGTTTGACTGAATTGTGTAGCCCTGCCATTGTACTTCAGTCCTGGGATCAGAGGATCAAGATACTCACTAGGGTGACTAAAGTGGGAGGACTTCACTTTGCATTTTTGGAGACTTGTTTGGACAAAAAGTTCAGTTGCGTAATTTTTTTTTATTTTTAAGTTACAATAACTCATAACAATCCATGTCTGGGGACTTGGATTGGTCTTCTGTAGACCTGATGCTTAGATTTTTGTTTTATAATGAAAAGTCTTAATGCTTACACAGATTTAGTAAATGTGACTGAGTGGCTATTGGTAATTTCCTTGGCTGTGTTGAAGAAATTCGTTCACAGTTGTAGATTGAAAATTAACAGCAAAAGCTGTTATGAATGTCTTTAGAAATTAATTTTATGTGCTGTAATTACTCTTTTCTTAAACAGAAATGAACGTTGGTTTCTTTCAACTTACTTTTAAATGTTCACATGCTCTTAATAATTAAAAGGATTTTTTTTTACTCTGATGAGACCTGATGTAGTTTAAATAACTACCTTACTTTGCTAATATTTTGTGTGACTTCCTTTTCTCAATTGTATGCAGCTATGTGCAGAGTTTGTAGGCCACATGAAAAAGCAAACAAGCAGTACCTGTTTACTAAACGGACAAACAGTAGCATTTGCCTTTGTGGATTAGGTTTGATGTGTTTGAGATGTTTGTGACTTTTTTTTTCTTTGAGGTTTAGCCAGACACTCTTTTTGGCCCATGGGGCAATAGCTCTGTGAAATGATAATTAAATGGCTGTTTCTGAGAGGAAAGCTTTTTTCTTTCTCTATCTGTGGAACTGTTTGATTCTTATTCTACCATTTTACTTGATTGTCAGCATTCTCTTGCTTCCTCTGCTGTTTAATATTTACAAAGCACTGTCAGGTGGTTGTCATTTACACTGGTACAAAATGATATTTTGCAAAGCTTGTATTCTTGTCATGACCTAGAAGGAGTTTAAAAAGTACAAAAAGATGAAGAAAGAGAAAAGAAAAAATCAGGATAATGACTGCAAAAGATAGAGAGGCTTGGAATCTTTTTGGGGTAGGCTGTCTTGTTAGTTATTTAATATCATATCCTGCAGTAGTGCTAGTGAATAAGTGCATGCTAGGGTTAGTTGGGATGATGAGTCTAATGATAAGAATCATAATAGAGGATAAGGTGGGTTTTTGTTGTTTTATTTTTTAAATTTTAAGATTTTCAGTAAGTGAAATTTAGTGTTGAGGCAGCTTGTGAAAGTAAGTCAGGGATACATTCTTACATCATGGATAACATTACATTCATTTTTAACGTGGATTTTGTACTTCAAGTAATTTGCTCTAGTTTATGTAGTTCATCTGTTATCTGAGAGTTCAGAGTGCCTTCACCTTTTGTGAAAATAATGCTGATCATTCAAGCTACCTTGCGGAGAAGATGCATCACGAAGTGTGATTTGTAAAGTTTCATCTGAAGAATTCAGGTTGTGAATTACCACTTCCCTTGCTTCTTCAAGGCAAAGCTTGCCAGAAGGACTAAGCCACTCTTGGACATGCAGACTTATTTTGCAGGTGCCAGATGTGGAAGTCCTTGCCTTGCACAGGAGACTAAATGGGACTGAAAACAGGATTAACTGTGAAAGCAGGCAACTTTATTTCCACAGCTAAGTCAAGTTCAGGATTTGTATGCACAGGATACAGCATGCCTTTGGTACTGAGGCTGCCTTGGGATCAGCAGACATTGACCCAGAAGGAAATGGTTGTGATCCACTGCAGCCTGCACTGGATCCTGTTCATCCTGTGGCTCAAGCTGTTTTTTCCCTTAGGACCTGCTGGATCTCCTGCACCTCAGTAAAGAATTCGACCACCTTTTGGACTTGAACAAAGAGAGGAGCTTAATGTGCCTGATGATGTTGGTATTGGCCTTGCCTTCTGAGAAGGTGTTTGTTCATCAACTGAAAATTATTTGTTGCCTGTGATATTGGATAAGCCCTTACACCTGGGGTGGAAGTAGAAGTGCTGAGAGGTGGTGCAGACTCTGGGGCATTTTACTGTCACACAGCCTCTTCCCCAGCTGGTAACTGCAGTGAGCCAGGAGTGGTCAGGCCTGCTGTCTCAGAACACGAAAGGACTGCTGCCGTCATCCTGCAGTGGAGCAGAGAGGATGAGGGCGAGGTCACTGTCGGTACTGAGGCTGTCTCCTTTTACAGCCCCTGCCAGAGCTGTGTTCCTGGCAGAGCCAGACTCTGCTTATGTGCTGGAACCTCTCCTTTTTTAGACTAAGACTGTTTCCCCTTACCATATTATCTGCTACTGTAAGGAGTCATCTTCCATCTTTCTTATGAGCTTCAAGTGCTAAAGGGCTTCAGTGAGATCTTCCTGGAGATAGATCTTCCTTCCCTTCTCCAGGCTGAACAACTCCTCTCTCAGCCGGTTGTCATAGGAGAGGTGCTCCAGCCCTGTGATCAACTTAGTGGCTTTCCTCTGGGTTTGTTCCAACATCTCCATCTCTTTCTTGTGTTAAGAACCCCAGACGTGGGTGCAGTTCTCAAGGTGGGGTCTCACGAGGGCAGAGTAGAGGGAGCGAGTCACCTCAATCGTCCTGCTGCTCACGGTGCTGTAGAGGCAGCCTAGGGTGTGGTTGCCCCTTGGGCTGCAAGCGCACACTGTTGGCTCACGTTCAGCTCTTTGTCTGCCATGTCCTCTGCAGGGCTGCTCTCGATGTGTTCTTCTTTCTCCCAGTCTGTGCTCATGTCTGGCATTGCCCCGACCTGGCAGTCCTGACTGTATGCCAGGATGAAAGATTAATACCCTGATGGGTTGTTTCTCTAAGTAAGCATCCTGGTGATTTTTAAAATGGGATTTTTTTTTTTTTAGTAGAACTCCTTAAAATTATAGAGCTGTTAAAAATCAGCAACGAAATGTTCTTGGTGCTGGTGGCTCATCCTGGTATCGTTCAAGTGGATCACTGTTTCTTCAGCTATAAATTGGTTTAGGTTTATCCTCTTTATCTGAGAGCAGTTCATCTAAATGTTGCTCTGATACACTTGAATGTGGTTATTTATTCCTCTTCAGAAATTAATTGTAAACACTTGTTTTACAATTTCTTTTCCTAAGAATTACAAAATCATAGTTGACTTGTGTTGTCAGCATCCATATGAAGCAAATTTTCATGTCCTCAGTCACAAGTAAATTTTTTTGTTTTGTAATTTAAAAGAGGATATGCAAAGCAATTTTGTAAAGTTTCATATCTCCTAAGTATTTATATCATATAAATAGAGCCAATTTCATGGTGGAATAGTTTGCAAATTGTTTTGTTTCCCTTCTCTTACATTAGGTAACAAAGATAATAGAATACTAATAAGGAGTGAAATTCTGAAATGCTGTTAGATGTTTTTATAGACAATGTATTGTTACATGAGTGTTTAAACTTAGTTTTCTTGTTCTTTTTTGCCTCTATTAACTGTAGGAAATTTCAAATTCCGTTAGTGTCTTCAATATGGTTTGCTTTAGTCAATGTATTTTATTTTTTGTGGAATGTTAGCTATGTATTGGTAGTCAAGTACTTATTTTAGGAAAAAGGGAAATTGCTGAATGATTCTATTTTTTTTTTTAAATGAGGATATCAGAGGAAAGAGTGAAACAAAAAAGAATTTATGTTTTTTTCTGAATATTGCATTTAAGAGTACTGTCATTGTATAAGGAAAAATGAAACATCTTACTGTTTCTAGCATTTATACTTTTCTGCTGATTTGTCCATGCAAGACAGAGGTAATTATAATGCTGAAGGTACTACAAATTTAAAATCTTATCTTGGAGCCCCCTAGAGCTATGCATTTATGCTATTCACTATGTTATTGGGACATTCATAGTTCACATTTTCTTCTGTACTTAAGGTGTGGAGATAGATACTTAAAAAAAGATGGTTATTCCTTGTAAACAGATACATTTTGACAAAAATGTAGTAGTATCCAAAGTGTGATGTAATATGTCACTTACTAAAATTTAACCAGTAACTGGAAGCTGCTTGAGCAAACTTTTCAATGTTTAGTGGATGTATGGTCTGTCATTTGTCTTAAGGTACGTAAGGTATATTTTTGCTATTAATATCATCAACAAAGCATGGCAGTAGTCCATGGTAATTAAAATGAAGAAAACAACAGCAACAAAACTTTTCTAGTGATCAGATTAGAAATAAAAACATCATTAATTTTTGAATATTGCAGAGCCAGCGAAACATTTACTCGGGTAATTAAGTACAATTATGATGATTTACATTTCATGGTAAAACTTTAAACTTACAGTGTCTGTATTGCCTTGGAAATTATTACAGAATAGGAAATCTTTGGGGAGTGCTTAAACCAGGCAATAGATTTAGTTAATATAAAATAGTAATTAATTTTGTTTAGCAATAATATAGTGACGTCTCTCTGCCCCTTTAATATTTCTTCTCCTTGTTCCTTACGTGGTAAAAACAAATTTTATAAAGGCATAAAGCCATTATTTTTAAGAAAATGTGTTTGAAATTACATGCTGTTCTCACTGTAGAAGTGTTCCATGTAGATTTATTTTGCGTACTGCAGCATTTTCCTGGAACTGGTTGGCAAAACTGAGACTTGGTGTGGAAGCTCTGCAACACTTGAGAGACTTGTCAGCAGGTGGAGCTCAGTGCCAGAACACTAGTTATGATTGAATAACCCAAATCCGTTAGCATGAACTCGTGAGAGGTACTCAGGGCAGGAAAGCTGAAGCACCATGGTACAGCCAGTGGGATGCTGTAATGCCTTGTGCCAGTAGAGTGGCAGGCTTAAAACTGTACACAGCAGAAAATGTTTTTTTCTGTTGCGGCATAACTACTTGAAAGAAAAAAAAATAGAAGTTCACCTCATATCTAATTGCTTTTGTTGTTTGTTACTCCCTTGTAAAAGGCTTCAGAGATCTGATCTTTAGTGATTGCTTTAAAAGTAAGATAAACCAGCTTTTAGTGAAGATTGTGGTAATTTAAAAATTAGTTCTCAGTCATTATTGAAGGAAAAAATATACTAAATGCATGAAACAGAGCTCAAATGCTACTTTGATAGTTTGTAAATCATTCTATCTAATGTGAATGTTTTATCTTTCCATCTTTCCTTTCCAGAATCCATGACTCAGTGCTCTTATTAGTATGATCAACAGACCAATAGTCAGTGGTGAGATGAATATTTAAGGTGAATATTTTCAGGTCTCTGACTAAAATTGTAATTGACAAATATAATCAATTAGTATGTTTTGAATTTTTTACTGTCAGTTACACAGATATGAAAGAGGATTTTCAGGAATTTCCTATTTGATTAAAGATGCTTCATTGCATACAGTTTAGATGATGGAGCAGAAGGTCCTGAAAGATCTGCTGAAAGAAGTACCACACTCTTGGGGGTTCCTTTTCCTATGCTGTCTCAGGCTATGCAGGATCTTTGTTTTCAAACGCATGCAGGGAAGGGATTGCCTGCTGTGACAGGCCATTGCAGCAATAGCAAAAAGCATAACAGCAGAGATAAATTTGTCTTTTTTCTTACTGATTCAGAAGAATTGAAGCATTCTCATGTTCTGTAATGTGTCGCCAAACATCTCCCTTATCTGTCCATGTAAATAATTCTCTGCTGATTTGAGGCTCATAACATTGATATAAAACTAAGATTATATTAGGGCATGGTAGGGGAGCCCTTTACAGTTATTTGGTTTATGTATTTGTAAAACCTTGCACACTTCCACTATGTTATTGCAAGATTTTAGCTTTCTTGTCAATAGAAACAGGGCCAGAGTTAGTCTGTGCAGCATTATTGGTATCCTTATCCTTTCTTTTATTTTCGTCTCGGCAGAGGAAACACTGCCAGTGCAGTATTGCTATAGAAATTTTGCTTATTTATTCACAAAAGACCTGGAAATAAACAGTTTTATTTGGTGGTTGCCTGGACAGCTGAAGTTCAACTAAGTGATCTTTATTTATGGCCACCTTCCAAGCTTGCTGGCTGGGGCCTGTGTTTCTGGCTTACAACCAGAATTTGACATGGATCAAAAATGTCCCAAATGTCTGATGGTTTTAGGAAGTGTTGAGGATGAATTCTATTCATCTTTTTCTCATAGTGAATATGTTCTATTTTCTGTTTCTTCTTTTTGTAAATCCCAGTTGCCTGATGGACATATATTGGAGGAAGAACAATACAAAAGGAGATACTAAGGTAGTAGACAGATAAAACCAGTCATGCTTTGGCCCACTGACTAGTCCAGAATTTATAGGATGACAACTCAGTGGAGCTGTCAAGCCTCTTCCCAGTGAACATGCCTAGAAACTTCTGAAGTAAAGGTTTGGACTAAGTTCACACTCTAAGGCTCAGAACTTATGTATGTCTTAAGATTAGAATGTTATCTGTCAAAAAGTGTCGAGAGATGGCCTAGTCTTGGGGGAAGGCAAAATTAGAAGTGTGAGCAAAATTTTTGAGGAGTTGAGGGAGGTGAATCATTCACAGAAACAGAACTCGTAGAATATTTGAAGTGCAGAATTGGTTTACCTTCTCTGTATGAAGGAGAGTTATAAGTACTTGAGATAAGTTCATAGACCTCTCTTGAACTGCGAAAAATATTTCATGAGCTTTCATTTCTTCCTTGAGGAAGAAGGCTTCACCACAGTATTGTTGCAGGACTGCATACCCACTGGGGATTTGTTATTTCAGTCAGAATTTTCCCTGTGGATTAAGAAAGCTTCACACAGAAGTTTCCTTTTGAACAGAAATAGTGGTATCCAACATATGTTTCTCTGTGTGCTGGGAGGGAAGTAGTAGTTCTCTGCCAGAATCATCATCATTGCCTTCTTGCATCTTTTTCATAGTAATGGGACTGAATTAGTGTGATTTCTAGCTTCTCATAGCCTCTAGGCAACACACAGGAAGTAATGTGATAGAATTTGGCTGCTTTAAATCACCTCTCTGCTTTTCTCTCTTCCTTTGTAAGTGGCTGATTAAAAATACTCTTGTCCTTAAAGGCAATTATTATGCATCTAGAACTCCTAAAATCTGCTATAAAATAATTCTTGGAATTAAGATTTATGGTTTTAATCTGGTGTCACTGGTAGTTTATTGCCAGATTGAAGTGAATGATTTTATGCTTCACTTTGTGGCTTCTCTTTTTTTTCTGCCATGTGGGGAAGTTCTCACCTGCTACAGGCTTGACAAACTGGAATGGAAATCCGATTTTCAGACCACTGTCTTTAAGTTGCAGATGTGTTTTTTTGTTCTCCCTTTATTTTATTTTATTTTTTTTTAATTTTTTTTTTAACTACTGTTTGTTATTTTTTTTTTTTTTTTTTAATTTTTTAAAAATCATCCAGCAGTCAGATAGGTGCAAAACATTTCTGGTCAATTTGGGATCCAGGTGCCAGAACATCAGCACTAATGCCATTTTTAGATTGTCTAAGGTATCCTACCTGTGACATGAAGCTGTGACTCATGTCTGCCAGTCCTCTGTAGAGATCTTGGATAACCTAGGCCATAAAGAGTACTGGATATTAAAATTCAGACAGGTGAAACTCCCTTTCCAACAGAAACCAAAGTTCTGGTTCAAAACAGTCTTTAATGCTATGGAAAACATAAGTTCTGTGTGAGATAGTGGTAATCACTGTAACTGTGTCAAAAAGTTACCTCAGTTTCTTTTTAGGGAGGTACAGAAACAGGTCATAAGAAACTTAATTTTTATTTGGCTGTTTTGTTAGGGTAATGTGAGAAAGGCAGTGATATTTGCATGAAGATAGCAGATATCCAGGAGTTCTTGAAATGAATGTCCTCATCCTAAAGAATAAAGGAAGCTTGGAGTATCACAGCCAAGATGCTTGGAAATATGTCTTTCTCAGAAAATTATTGAAGGTTTTTCCTTTTGGATTCTGTAGGATTTTGTGGATCAGAAGCAGGTTTGTTTTCTGGAAGTTGCTGAGAAGTCTTTATGCAAGCAAAATGATCTTTTCAATCTGAGTTTTATTTTTTTTGTCAAGTTCCTGCAAAAAGCAAGAACTTGGTGTTGTCTAGAAGCCAGAGTATAGATCTGTGAAATTAGAAAAAAAAGAAGAAAGAAACAAACCAAATTAAGGATAGTGTGGCAGAGCCAGATCACAGCAGCTCCAGAGGCATTTAGTCGGGTTCAGAGTGCATCTAGGAGTCCGGTCAGGAGCAGAATGAAGAGGGGTCAGAGACAGTGCTGGGGACAAGGCTTTATTGTGGGTCCAAAGTCTGTCCAGGACACAGGACCAAACATAGGACTGGGGAAAGCTACAACATACCGATGTAGAGCTCATCCAGGAGGAAGGACTGGAGACAGAGCAGTTGTCAGTATAATTTCATGAGACAGTATTTCTGTGAGACTGTGGCTCTGACTTTATCAACACATCATGTTGCCACTGTGCTAAATTGGGTGCTAAATCAAAGCAAATATGGTATGATAAGAAGAATACAGTATAGAAGTGATAGAACCTGGGCTTTATCTGCAAATTTTTGTTTCTGATGTGCCTCAGAATTACTTATTTCCAGATCTTGGCTCTGAATACTAAGATGAAATAAAATCACTTAATGTTTGGCTTTATATGTAATACAAATGTCTGTCATTTCCCTTTAAATTAAATTTACCTAGTTTTGCCTAAACACTAACAATGAGGACTTTTCACAATGTCTAACTGAAATTATCTCACTCTGGAAACCTAGAGCATTTACTCAGCAACTGCTGTAAAAATGAAACAACTGTAGGTAAGAGAGAGAGTAAAATGGAAACTCAAGTATTGGGTTTGGGGTGGGGGGACTAGATGAGATACTTGACAGTCTTGACAATTTCTGTATTGTGTTAACCTGAAGTTTTCATCTTCTGTGCTAGCTGCTCTCCAGAGCAGTTGAACGTGGTGATTGTACCAAATTCAGTGTAATACAGTGAATGTTGCAGTACAGGAGGAGCTGATGTAACTGAGCTGGCCGTAGGCAATTGTACTGAAGTATGATGCAAATTTTTGTATGATTTTTAAGTGAAAGGTGATGTATTTGCAGAGTTCTAAAAAAATTTAAAAAGTAACTTGTGGGTTTAAAAAAGCAAACTTTTTAGGTACACTTGTATTTTGTTAGTCTGAAAGAGAAACCCACGTCCTCAAGAAAAATGAAAGTTCAGTGCAGCTGATATAAATTCAATTTTCTTATGTTAATTTGTTGGGTGTTATAACATAAAAGGGAGATGTTGTTTTCTCTATAGGGGGTGAGAGGAAGACAAATCTGCAGGTGGGAATTGTGAACATTTGCTCCCTAATAGGATCCTGTTACAGTGTAGTTGTGCTCACTTAGTGATTGTTAATTCCAGGCTATAGTAATATGGGACAACTACACAAATGCCATTAATTGAGGAATGATTAGACTTAGAGTAGTTTTTGTACGGGTCAATGAAGTAGCTTTTTGGCAAAAATGCAACTGTTTCCTTCTCAGGCTATTTTGTGGTAGTAGCCAAAGCTGTGGTGGTGTATTGGAGGATTTCAGTCTGCTTCAGATGCAGCTGCTTTTGTGTATTTGATCTGTTTAGTCTATAGGGTTTTATATATAAAACTTGTATATTAGCACTGGTTAGGTGGATAGGTGTATGTAAAATTTGATCTTGGCATTAAAGTGTTTTGGGAACTGTATAATAATGAAATGTGGCTTTATAATATGTTATAAAAAATAGTGAGGAAAAGAGGATTTTCAACCAACATGACTGAAGTATTTAATCAGTTATTTTCTTCAACATACATTTTAAGAAGCTGATGCATTGAGTGATGTATAACTGTACCCATAAAGTAGAAATTACTGATTTTTATTGGAAGGATGGTGCAAAAGGAGTTTTTTCTTTGATTCAGCAAGCAGCTTGCACATGCTAAATAAGTGCTACTTATGGACTTTGAGGAGAGGCTGCTTGGTTTTTCAGACCCTTTTTAATAAGTAATGACTGAAATAAGAAAGAGTATCTATTGACTGAGCTAATAACTCAAAGTCTTTTTGCATTTCTGTGGAAGAAGTGCTACCTTATTTATTTTGATTCATTGTGCTAGATAAAATTTATGAACCTCAGCTTTAATAGGATTGGAATCTGTTACTTGTTGGTACCATTACTGAGACTTGCACACTGAGTCTGTCCTCCTTGATGTTTGTATTTTCAAAATAGTCTTGTGTCTGTGATTTGTAGCTGTGATCTGTGATGAGTTCAGTGGACCATAGGCTTTACTCAGAGCGGAATTTGAACACTGCAGGTTTTTTGGGTCTGTGTTTTTGTTGTTTGGTTGTTTAAATTGGCAGATATTTGTTGTTCTGGCACCCTGCAAAGATTACTCATTAAGCCTAGCTCAGTTATGGTGCTCAAGTTGTGCTCAAGCTGTCACAAAGTTGGTCTATCATTTTATCTATTAACATGCAGGCTGATTTTGTGCATAAACAAGTATCTGTGAAAACCAAATGCAAACATCATATTCTGACTATCCTGCCAAACAGCTATCAAACAGAAATACCTGATCAAATTTGAATCCAGGCATAGTGCAAGCTCTTTCCAATTATGAAAGGTTCAGTTTTATTCTTTCACGCATCTAACGTAAATATGAATCTGGCTAAGAACCTTTTGTGTCCCATCTGACTGAAGCTCTTCAGGGTTAACTCCACGAAACTTTTATTGTGATAAAACCAATACATCTTATAACAATATGATTTTTGAAACAGGTTACAATCACTTGTCCATATTTAGTAACACTGTTTATTGGGAGAAGAAGAAGGCTTCACTTCCTGCCTGATCACATAACATGTATTGTTGTTTCTTGTTGCTTGACAGCATTTTCCAGTTGGCTTCATTAATGCCGGTCTGTGAGTCAGCTCGAGTCAGTTAATGATCTTGATTGGTATATGCCAGTGTATAGAGGGAAGAATTGATGAAATATTACCTTGTACTTGTCAGAACAGTGTGATAACAAACATAAGGACAGTGCCCCTCTGGGTACAATCTCATGCTGGTTGACTGGGGAGACTGCATTCTTCTCAGGCCTGTAAGAACTTCCTTTAAAGTTAGGTGAAAACTTGGGACTTTCCCCACCCTGTCCCCCTAGAAAATAGTGTTTTCTGTAGGTTGACATAGACCTTGGCTCAAGTTGGGTTTCAGGTCCCTGCCTGCAGCCTGAGATCCCAGGTATTGGATATTTAGTTCTTGGTGTCTTGTGAACTGTAGGAGGATTTATGGTTACTTGTGGATTTCAAGGTCATGCAATATAATGATGCTGTTCCTGTTCTCTGTTCTTTTCATGCTGACTTTTGTCCTCTGCTTCCCCAAAAGCTGTTCAGGGTTTAGGTGCTTCAATACATCTAATCCCTTCCAGGCACAGGTCTTTCTTGGACTTAAATGCCCAAGATCTGTAGTGTGGTGCCTGCAATATCTTTGTAAGGCATTTACCTTTAGCAGGCATCACTGAATGTAAATGTGACTGAAAACTAATGAAATCCAACAGTGTTTGAATATATTTAATCAGATCAGCAACGACTGTCATTCCTCCTGTTAGTGAGTAGTGCATTCTAACTAAAGTAGTTGACCTGTATACTAAGTGCAGTCGTGAACAAATGCTGTAGTCAGTTCATGCCATGTTTATAAATACTGCATTTAGATATGTTTTGGGCTGAATAACCCCCAGTTGGCAGAGCTGGAAGCAGCATCAGCTGCTTCATTGGTTTATGCACAGAGTACTTACTCCCATAGCTTTAGTTTTACTTTTAAACAGTTGGTACAGAATCCAGTTAGGTGTTTCAGTTGTCTTCCCATGCCTTCTTTGGTTAGAAAACACTGTTTTGGGTGGAAGCTCTGCTTGAATTTAAGACAGACAATTTTTTTTTTTTTTTTTTTTTTCAACAGAATCTTTAGGAAGAACCACCTAAGCTGTCCTTCTCACCGACCTGTTACCTTAGTTCTGCATTCCCTGTACTTTTCCTGGAACATCTTTTGACTTACCTCCAGGCAGAAATAAATCACCTACTTGTAGCCTCATGTCTGTAATTTTCCTCTTTGCTGATTTCTAATCCCCCACCTACAAACTGCTATACAGATTTGCTTTATGTGATCATATTTTGTCAAGATACTCATGCCATTGTACTCAGTGGGACCAGAGAAGCTTTGCTTGTGCAGATCTGGAATGAAAGATTGGAACAGTTTTTGTTTTGTGCTCTGCTGAAATGTGGCTTGGCTTCCAGTCTGGGGGTTTTAGAGTTTTAAAATAACCAACACAGGTTTTTATAGTAATGAGAAAAGGAGAATGGTTTGTGCTTCCCAGTCTGCAGGGTGTGTAAGTTTATACAAATTTCTGGCAAGCTTATTACTGTTATTTTAAGTTTGTGGCTAGTAAAGACAATTTCCAGTTCCAGATGGCATTCTTTGGCATGCACACTGCTCTTCAGGAATTCACCAACATGCTTGTGGTACCTGTGGGTGATCTTCATCACTTCCTTACTTCAGCTACTGACAGTTGCAGAGAACATTAGGAATTGAAGTATTTTGGACATTTTTTTGCAGGACTTTGTTTACCAGTCTGGATCCTCATGTAAAAATGTCCTGGACATTGTGTTTGTATTTGCTTAGTCTGCTGAGTGCATTCTCTTGAGTACTGCATGCATAGCTTAGTTCTTCAGGCGCTTGCACTGGAAAATTTTTCATGCCTCATGTGAAATGTAGCCTATGGGTTCTTCGCCTGTGGCTTTGTGTTATCAGCCCATATAGTGATGACTCTAGCTCTTTTTACTAGGCCAGTAGTTGTAATGAAGTTCTGTTAGTCCTTAAGTAATATTTAGCAGTTTGAAAACTTCGATGTAAACTTTTTTAAAACTTCAGCTAACTACTGTACACCTAAAACTTCACCATTTCATTGAGGAAGTGCCATTACAGAATACTGCCATTTGTTAACCAATGCCAAAACCACTCTCTACCTTTTTACATTTTTTGTGAATAAATGAGAGTATGAAAACTTCAGGACATAAAATTTCTTTTCTACACTGATGTCCATCTTCAGTAGAGGAAAACAGATGTTTTCAGTTGATGTTTATCACAATCTAGTTAAATAGAGATGCTATTTTCCACATAAAGGAACGCTGCATAGCACATGTCTATGTAGAAAAAATCCATTTCTTCCATTACCTTACCAAGAATTTTCATTCTACTCAGGTTTTGGGTTTTTTTTTTTCTTTAACTTGAAAGGGAGATGGCAAGACCAGTCTCTGTCTGCCTAGATGTATATAAGCAGTTTGAAAACGTATTTCACATTGAAGACTTTACTACTTCAAATGGCAGCTGTAGTGTTGGTCTTGATTAAAAGTCTGGGGCAGCATATCCAGAATTACTCTGTTTTTCTGAGAATTTGGGTCATAAAAATATGAAACTATTTCAGCTGGATGTATGCAGTAGTAAAGTAAAGAATATAATTATCCTCTTTGATCCAAAAATGCTCCTAAGAATTTTTAAATTGAAATGGTGTGTGGATGCACATTTATTCGTTGCTTTTTGACTTGTGATTCTTGGTTTCCTTGAAGCAGCAGCAGCACAGCCTGAATGCTGAGCAAGATGTTGTCCTGGCAGATGCTGACCTTCATCAGCAGCCAGTTCATCTTACCACTGGTTTTTCTCATGCCATTAGTTTTTTGAATGATGAGCTGTCAGAGGATGCAAGATGTAGGCTTTCTTGCTTTTGTGAACATTAGGCACTGCAGTATAAATACAAGCACTCAGTGCAGTCTGTTTTAGGTTCTCTCATTGCAGCTTGATGAATTTACACAGAATTATAGCATGAGAGAATTTGTGGGTTTCTTTGGAGATCTGTTACTGTGATGTGGCAATGGCAAGCAAGGAAGAGAAGGACCATGCCATGAAAAGGTGAAGGACCATGCCTTTCATATATAGCGAGTGCTGTACAGACTGAAATTTGATTATTTGTTATTACTTGAAACTAAAGAAAGTGATAATTTAAGAATTAATCATTTTGTGTACATTTAGTTAATAATGGCATTGTTGAGTAATTACAGTGCTCTTGAAATTAGTGAAACAGTTAATATCTGAAAATGTAGACACCAGCCTTAGGTTTTTTTAGGATGGACGTCTTAATTTGCTGTGTTACGTTTCCACAGTTAAATAAGGTAATAGCATTTTAAACTTTATTTTTAAAAAGTATTTTTTTTTTCTAAATCTGTCTGTAAACCTTAAGTAGTCTTAATTAGTTTGTTAAATTGCCTTTATTGAGATCAGATGTCATTTACTTGGCATCATTATGTGATCAATGCTTAGAGGTGTCCTTGGATTTAGTGCTGTAGAGATACATTCATTAGGCAGAGAAGGAATACTTAATTTCACGCACCCATCTGCATTGCAAAAGCCTTTGTCTTTTTTCCTTCCACAAAAAGAGTTTTATACAATACCTCAGTGCCTCATCTTAGGTGTTGAGGTACATTTAGTCATCTTTTTCCCTAGAGAACTGTTGTCATACTTGATGATAATTTGGTGAAATCAAAGTATCATCTTTTTAAAAATAAAAAAAGCTGTTAGGTGTATAAAAGTTAAATGTACTGTGTTTCTGAAGACATTGTTGCTAACCCCCATTAAGAGGTGCTCGACTTCCTTTAAGACCTTTAATACATGTTTGTGTGTTTGGAAGATTTTCTAATTATTTAAAAGATGAAGGTGACATTTCCCTGACATTTCATATGTAGCTTGAAAAATTAGTCCTTTGAAAATCCTAATTAAAAGAGAAAACAGAGCAGACAACTTAACTGTACATTCTGCTATGATAGATAGGGATTCAAAAAGAAAGCAGAGGGTCAATCATATTGTAGTATTCATAATTCTTTTTTAAAAACTAATCTATTTAGACAGAGTGTTTGCTGACATCTGAACCTTTCCTAAGTAAAATCTGCCAATGATTTTTCAGGTTTTTGTCTCCAGATACTTCACCAGTCTCTTCTTAATACTTTTTCTTACTGCTTTATTCCTGGAAAAAAAAATTAAATTACTTTCTAGCCTCTCTTATAACTTCAAGATCTAGTATATAAAGAATCAAATGCATGAAAGTAATCATGAGAGAAAAAAAAAAAACCCCTTTATTTTGAAAGAAAACGAGCGTTTGTTGATAGCTAGTTTAGTAAACCTTAACTTGTTACAAATTGCATATATTGTTTCTAACAGCCTCTTAAAAACTTTTAATACTAACACTGTGTTTTATTACATTCCTGCAGACCAGCCTGTAGTAACAGTGCCAGATTTCACGTATACCAATAATGACTCCTGAGTTACCACTCAAAATAAGATCTAAATGTTCCTGAAGATATCAGATCACTAGAAGTGATCAAAACCAAAAAAAAAAAAACATGCCAGAAATTTTCAGGAAAAGGAAAAAGAAGAGAGCAGAAAACATTATATTGCTGTATAAATTGATGTGCACCTGCTTCCCAAATGCCATAGAATTGCAGAATAATTTAAATTGGAACAGTTCTCAGGGGTCCATCTGGTCCTGCTTCTTGCTCAGAGCAGGGCCATCTTTCATGTTACATCAGGCTGCAAAATGCCTTATGCAGTTGAGGTTCTAGCAGCTCCAGTGATGGAAGTCCCTCTGGAAAATCTGTTTCAGTATTTGATCACTGTCCTCATTGTGATTTTACTTTTTTCTTTTTTTTTTCAGAATCTAACTTAATACAAATTGTCCTTTTGCTGTGTAACACAGAAGCGTTTGGCTTCATGTAACCAATTATATTTTCAGCTCCCTTAATTGGAAAACTGATGTAGGAGAATTCAAAAAGGCAGTATAATGCTCAGATATGTGGAGGAGTTTCTGCAGAATTAGTGAAGAAGAGAGAATAAGCGGAGTGGCCTTTACAGACTTGAGAAATGTGATGAAGGGGGGTGTAGTAAAGATGTGTTCAGTGTGTTGGGTGTGGGGATAGATGAAGGAAGCAAATAGGGAATAATGACTGTTCTCTGTCTTTGCAGAAGCACGAAGCAGGGGCCATCAAATAATCACAGCAGGCAAATGATTCAAAGCACGCGCACAAACATGTTCTTCAAAAACTTGTAATTAAATTGTGCAACTGGTTGCTACAGCAGTGGGTTGTAATAGGTTATATTCAGAAAACAGCTGAAACAGCTGAAAAATAGGGAAGGAAAACCCTTCCATAACTGTTGTATGTAGAAACATCCCATCTTAACTAAGTTAGTAAGGCTAATCTTATACCACATGTCTTCAGAGGACAAAGTCATGCTCTGAAGAATTGTCTCTCTCTTTTTCTCACAGGTTATTAGTCCACTGGCGTGGACTATAGTGTCTTACAATATCTGTACATCAATTATGCATCATTTCTGCCACTTTAGAAGGTGTTACTTGTGTTTAAAACAGAAAATGCTGCCGTATCATAAAATGATTTTTGAGCAGTTATGTTGTTTAATTGGCTTTACTGTGTACTTGAGATATTTTTAATTACGTTTGAATGTTTAAATTTTTAATAACTATATTATATCTACCTGGCTCTGCACAGTTCTAGATACGTACAATAGCAAACTAAGAAAATGCATATTATAATTCCTGGAAGGGCGCTCCAAAGAGATGATATGCTCAAGTCAAGTAATCAGCTTATATTCAGCCAGCACCTGGTTTTGTGTGTGTCTGCCATAGCTAAAAGCTTAAAATACCCCGTGTTTTCTGTTAAAGATAACATGATTCTTTATCTTTACATGTGGTCTTTCTGAGATACCCAGTTCTATCATGGGCAGGAAAAAAAAAAAAATGTAAAGAGAGGAAAGCTTTTTGAGGAACAAGATTAGTCTTACTTCTGAAATCAAGTCAGACTGCAGGGATATTGGCTATGTTCTACTGTATGCTCATATTTTAGTATGTCAGCATTTACATCTGTTTCAGTATGTGCTAATAGCTATAAAACAGACACATGAAGATTTTGTGGTTAGTATATTCAGTCATCAATAGGCAGCCCATAGTTAATGTCGTAGTCTAAGTTCATTGACATGCTTTTGGAGTCTCCCCTAAATAACTTCTAGTCTCTACTACTGAAGCGTCTGATGCAGCGGATCATTTTCAGAAAATTATTTTCTCTATTTTGAATTTCTATAGTCTTCTAAAAAACCAAAAATATTCCTTGTTCTGCCCACTGCCTAAATTTGAAGCCTTAGGATGAATGTTGTTCGGGCACCTTTTTCATCAGGGAAATTTTATCTTCAAACAAAAAAGCTAGCATTCACTATACAAAAACTATGTTAATTGCTCTAGCAGATACTGTCTGTATGCCTGTTTTATCTGTATGTTCATTGAACATATCGTTTACAGTAGCTGCTGGAATTCCCCTGTCTGTTTTTATCTTACAGCCTTTGTACTGTACTGAAATAGTTTTCATCAAAATCTCTGAGGACCAGTTCCCCAGCCAAATCACAGAAACAGTGCTATCATTCTCATCTTTTAGATATCACTGATTATGTTCTTCTAATTGAAATCTCCTTTTCTTCCAAGAGCATTTTCTCTTTGAGTTGGAAAGTCCTTGTCACATTTCCTCTAAATTTCCTGTGAAGGTTCTGTAATTTAATTTTCAAGTCCACATTCAACTTCTGTATCCATGTGGATGGTTCACATCTGACTCATGGGGCATTTTCTTCTTTGAATGGAATAATATTAGCATATGGGCTTCTTTATTTCACTATACATACATGTCTGACTAGTGTTTCAGGAATATATGTGCTGCATTTTCTTTGTGTCTCTTACTGATAGTCTTCCACCTTTGATTGGTAGTGTTACTATTTGCCCCTCCCTCAGAAGCATTAATTCTGTTTTATCTTCGTCTTAGATCTCTCTCCAGCCTCTCACTTCATTGCTTTTCTAAAAAGTGTATAGACTGTTTTTCTTTTATTATAACATCTAAAATATAGCCCTGGTCCTGGATTTATACAGTTAAAAAGCTCTTCTGGGCTTTTACATCACACAGTTCGAATTAGGCAAAATCTTTTCTTCCTGTTGCTTTGTCTTGCTCATGTTCATTGAAAATACTGTTGTGACTGTGAATTGTCTGTTCTATCTTTTTGATTGTGTCATGCTGATGGATAATTGTTTTATTTCTCATGCACTCTTAAGATTTGGAGTGATTTTGCTCAGTGGCAGAACTGTGTGCTCGGCAAATGGGAGATTGTTGTCCATGAGACTGTATCAGTTGTAGTGCATGACCACAGAAGATAAATTGTAGTGAAAAATCCACTGAAACACCCAGGACCTCATGCTGCACAAGATCCCCCAAAGCGAACACAGGAAGCACAGAAGCCCAGCTTCTGGTCATATATAAAAATGCAATTGAAGAAATCCTGAAGTAAAATAGCAACTGCTTCACCTGTGTTTTTCAACTGACCTTGATATATCCTGCCCTTCTCTTTTGGTTTATACTGTATTTCTCCTTTCTGTCTCTTGTGAGAAGAGAAAAATGGAAAGTGGAATTAAGAGGGCCAGAATGGTTGTCTTCTGTTGAGACATCTCTTGAAAAGAGCTGAAGTAATTGTTTCCCCTCTTAAGAAGGAAAGAAAACTGGAGCATCTTGTATCCTTCCATTCCGACACTCCACAGGAGCTGCCTCACCATGCTTCAGTGGTACCAGTAAGGTTGTTATAACCCTGCAAGCATGAGCACCTCTCTAGTTCCTCCTGTTTAGTCCTCAGCTGTGTGCATCGGCATAGGGGCATTTCAATGGGCTCCCAGTGAAGCTGACTTTGTGTTTGGAGTGGCTGAAATTCCCTGGTGTTCTTTCAGGTGTTCTCCTGCTGACCTCTGTACCTACTCCAGGCTCTGGGCATCTCACTGGTGAGAGTGGGATGGCATCTCATCCCATACCTTTGCATTGGTAAACCTGATGATATCCCCCTCCCCAATTTTATCTAGTGTGTGAGATAATTCAGTTCATTCTGGGCAGTGGCTGGAAAAATAGCTAGTCCTAAAAGGGAAATATCAGTCAATGCATTTTTCATAATTCCTTGTATTATGTGTTCTCATGATGCAGATGTGTTTAAACACAGTTCAGAAATAGGTTAAAAATGTTCTTTAACGACAGTATGTATTTTCATACATACCTAGCTTCTTAATGCTACAGTTTTTTCTGTAGTAATTCAGTTATTGAATAAAATATTATGGCCCAGATTAGTTTGCTTTTTAGTGAAATTAGTGTAGTGTAATATAAAGAAGTGAGAAATCATGCAGCCATTTTCTTAATATCTCTGAAAGTAATTAATTTAAACGGAAATGAAACTGAATCAGCTAAAATGCTTTAGGTAGTGCCTTGTGTGTGCCAGCAAGTACATGCTACTCCATAATGCTCTCAACAGCATCCCTTAAGCAGAATTCCTAATTCCTTTCCAGTGTCAGTCACAGGTTTGTTGCTCTAATAGACACATCTTACAACTTTGAAACTTTTGTCATGACTACACGTTTGGCATGTTTGTTTTGTTTGGTGACATCTGGTGTCTGTTGGAGAGAGCATTGTGTGGAACCGTAATGAGCTTCCTGAGCACACAGTGTCTCTGCTCTCTGGTAAATTCCTTCAGAAAATTTAAATAAACTAATACCCTGAGATAAATCTTTCACCTACTAAATCCTCTGTTGAATTGAGAGGGGCTTGACTGAGAGGTTCAAAATTTGGTATGGCTAGGGTGAGATCACTGAAAGATAGTTCTGATGTGTATCTGCTTTATTTTGTAAATCGGACTTAAAATAAAACCCTGGTTTAACTACTAAGATTGTACTCACAGGTACATAAACACATACATATGTAAAGAAGTAGGCAGGATGTTCTGGGTTGTAGTCTTTCACTAGTTTAAAAAAAAAATTGTACTCAATGTGCTTTTAAAAATCCCTTTATATACTGATTTATGTACCATTCTGAGTGAAAACACATTTCCTGCAAGATCTGATGGATCCTTCTAAGGTACCCTGCAGCTGGGCAGTGGCAAAAGAAAAATGAGTTGAAGACCACTATTGCAGCTCTTTAGTTTTATCTAGGTTGCCCTAAAAATACTTAAATGGAACAAATAAACTCAGTACAGGCTACAGCTGTGTTTTGTTATATATTTGGTTATGCCTGCCATGCAGAGAAGTTCTGAATCTTCATAGTTGTAAGATACAGAGTAGTTTCAGTATGTCAGGGGAAAGAGCTATGGAAGTGCTAAATACTGTTTATAAATGTATTGCAGTTGGAACAGGACATGTGCTACATTTTGAACAAAGCCAAAGTTTATCCCTTAAATCCACATTTCAATACTCACTCTATTTAATATGACTGTTTCCTGTGTGTCATTCGGTGGTGCTTATCAAAGTTGGCCCAGTCCTTGAGTGCGGTATTTTGAGACAAAAAAGTTCCCTCTTGATAATATTTTTTTGTTAAGGAGAAACTGGTGAATATAGAACCTTACTTGTAGTTTGATGTTGTCACTAGATAGGCTGTTAGTGTACACTGGAAATGAAACTCTTGAGTTTTGGTTGTGAGAAGCAAAGTAGAATTGTGCAACTTTTGATAACTTATTTTTCCTTTCATATAAAAAGTATACTTTTAGTTGGTGTTAAATCTCATTACTCTCTTCTGAAGAGATGTGGAGAGTGGATCATTCCACAAACAGCATGCAAGCAAAAGTAGGCTTTGTGTCTAAGTTATTAATGTGTTTCTTTTGTTTGGGTTTGGTTTTGGTTCTTGAGTTTTTTTGTTTGTGAAGGCAATTTAATTCAGCAGCATTTTAAGAATAAAAATCAGAATTCAGCACAGATTTGTTTTATTAAAATAAAATTATTTGGTGTATGATATTACTTGAGTCTGATAAAAGGTATAAAAATGTTGTTGATGAGTAAGTGGGCACATGATTAATAGGTATGTCCATGATGGATGCACTGCCTTATCAGACTTTTGACAATTTGACTGGGTTTTGTACTCTTCTATTAAAAAGCATACAGGTTAAAGCAAATTGCAGAATTTTACTATCAAATAGACACCATTATTTTGATAAGATGTTTAACCTGTATCTTGTAAAATAAACTGTATTTGAAAATAATTTTCAAACACTGCTTAATTTGGTGGTCAGAATGAATAGATTTTGTTGCTTGTTTGAAATCCTGGAATAAACTGAAGCTCCATTTGTTACATTATGAGATTTTTGGTTTTTTCTGTCAAAGGTGTAGTTTTCTCTGTTTAGTTAACCTATAGCTAATTAGAATGAGGTTGTTCATGTGTGGTTTCTCTGCTTCAAGTTTATTTACTTTGTGAGTACTCATTAAAATATCTTTGCTGTTTCTAAAGGTGGTTTACAAGCATTAACTCAGTTTGTCCCTGTTAAAAGTAGTTTGTTTGGTTTTGGGTGTTTTTAACATAGTTATTAATTTTGAAAGCTGATAATAAGGGATTGAAGAAAAATACAGTCTCTGGACTAAGTCAGCTTATGAGGCCTTGGAATTTACATTGACTGACGCTGAACTAGAGATGTTTAAAGGCTGTTTCAGTGTTCCAGTCAGAACTGTTGCAGAATTTTAAATCCAGACAGTTGCTGCGCTTACGGTTTATAGCAATGCCAGAATGCTCCTATTACTTGCACCAATGGGTGCTAATATTTACAGATAGTCTGTTGTTAAAGAAGAGCATGTTAATAAAAGGAAAAAACCCTAAATATTTATTAAGTGAGCATAATGCACATATGTAGAATGTTTTACTGTGTGAGGTTTTTTAAATCATATATTTTCAAAATACTGTCCTTTTAAAGTGACAGGTATTTCAGGAGAACTGAGAGTTACATCTGTTGTTTTTAGGGTATAAAACAATTTCAGTTTTCTTTCTACTTAATTGCACAAAATGTTCAGGGAAATACAGAACTAGTAAGTGGTTAAATTGGCCTCAGTCCTGTTTAGTTACTTAGTCCTGCTGATTTTGAGCTTCCTGGCTTTTATCAGTAGAAGCTCAGCCCCTATGATCTGTTTAAATAAAATTCAGGAATCTATATTGCACATTCTCCAATAAATCTATTATCATACATATTTGCATGTTTTCACTGGATATTCTACCCTTTCTTCTAGGACAAGAAGGATAAAGTCTCAAGATTTGACACTATACGTCATTCCATAGCTGGAATTATAAGGTCTCCAAAATCCATGTTGGGATCATCATCAGTAAGTAGTACCAATACTGTAGTGTTGTGATACATTCTGTTATTTTTACAGCTTAAATAAGATTTATTTTTTCTTGAAACATCATGCATTTTCATCTCAGTGGACAAAAATGACATTAATGTTATAGAAACACTGTTCTGATTGATCTGCATACAGGATAATATCATGGTATAATGGTATATCAGAACAACTTGCTACTCTGTAGGAGAATCACAATTTGTACGTTCTTTGCAGCTCCCAAAGTCGTGCTATATTGTTCAGAATACTCTTCCCAATGAGGCTGATTTTCTTGAAATGCACTGTATTATAATAATCTATAATAGATGGCAGTATTCCCCATAGCTGTTATACAAACATCAATGTATAAACATATTGTTACTATTGTTACTATTGCTGGTTCTATTTAAGTAACTAAGTGTTAGAGATCTTGCTTAAATCCCCACTGAAAATAAATGGTTGTTGAGTATCTCTGAGTCATAGTTGGCTTTTGTTCAAATTCTGCAATTGTTGGACAAACTTCCTTGCTTCTTTCACTTTTGTATTTCCTCTTGTTCATTTCATATGGAAGCTTAGTTAGAATCCTTGAGCACCTACTTAGTGATGTGTCAGATTTTACTTGAAAACTTTCCTGATTTTTCCTGAAGTGGAAAATGTGATCATCCCAACCTTCCCAACACAAAAAAGAGCCTAACCAAAAAACAAAGAAAACAAGCAAAGGGGAAAAAAAAAAAAACCCTTAAAAAACAGTTGGGCAGAGTTTTTAAAATGATTTAAAAGTGCCTTTTAATTGTGATCATATCAGCTGAAATAAAAGCTCAAAATAACATTATTGGGAAGATTTCAGAAACAATGGGTCTTATATTTTAAGCTGCAGGATTGTTTCCAAGGGCCCAATAAAGGACACAGCAAACCATATTTAAGCTGTACAGTATTGAGAATGGGTGGAAGAGATAACAGTTACATATGTATAAATATACGTGTGTATGCAGAGGTCAAATCTATATAGGGATGAAGGACTGGGAAAATAAATATGATAATGAAATAAAATTAGGGTAGAAAGCCTTTTCCAATGAAAAACATTAGAGTTGAGTAATACTTGAAAAGTAACAGGAAAAACCTTGCCAAAATACTAAAATGTCCTTGGCGTTAAACAAAATCTCCACATTATTGTGATCTTTATTTTATAAAACTTTTAATTGTTGTAAAAATGCAGCATTTCATAGTAAAAATACATTAAAATGTGTATTTCTTTGACCTGTGTTCTTAGTGTACATGAGACACAGCATTCACCTCTCTCTATTTCTATGTGTTATAAAAACTTACGACCTCAAAATAAAGCAAGAACTTCTACAGACCACAAAATAAACCTACCTAAAACTACTTCAGAGAAAAATCGGAAGAGAAAAAAAAAATCTCAAAAGGAACATTTAGATTAAATCAGGGGAAGTCAATGTCAAAATTTCAATTGGCCTAAAGTGGCATTTTAAATAAGCTATGTGCCACATTCTGATTTTCGTTCCATGGCTGATGTAAATCTGGCTGTAGATACATGGTAGATAGGATTGGCGAAACTTTGGAATATGTTCGGAAGAAGTAAGATTGGCATTGGTTCATTTGAGTGAGAAAGTAAAATCTGAGTAACAAGTGCAATCTTGACTACCTGTTGCTTAAATGAAACCTAAATGACTTCAGAGTTAGAACATATGAACTAGCCAATTTTCAGTTTTGCTTTGTGTTTTGATTTAGTCATTTCTTGTGTGTTAGAAAAGCTGACCATACATATATGGTTAAAATTTGCTTCACGAATTATTACTTAGGTGTTAAATGTGGCTCGCTGTTTCCTTCTGACAATTACATAACCATGCTTAATTGCTAAATATATAAACTGGTACTTTAAACTTATTATCCATCAACAAAGTATTCAAAGGGATTATTGAATGTGTGTTATAAAGCAATATTAACACACATTTTAAAAATTGTTATTTTTTAAAATAGACCAGTACAAAAAACAGATCTCAAAGCAGATTTGGAAAAGGACTGGTACTGATCTTCTCATACAGTCTAGTCTAAAATGTGATGTTACCTACCTGTTTTCAAATTATCTGTTTTAAATATTTTAAGTTTTTAAAGTACTGTTAAGTATTTAGTTTTTAAATATATTGAAACTTTAGAAATGGAGCAATACCTTAGCTTAAACATGGTGCTATTTTAAAAACCCTGTCCATTATTTAATTGATGGGATAAGTTGAATTTTATTTGTGTAAATTAGAGAGGACTGATTTTTTGTATGTCATCTGAAAAAAATCGTAGGGAAACCATGTCATTCCAAAGGCAGCCAGGAGTTTTTGTGTGTTGACACTGAAATGCTCTGAGAATGAGAAGGTAAAGGGTAATACAGGAAAAAGCTGTAGTTTGAAGAGAAAACGAGGCTAAGGATTCAGGTGTTTTTTCTTGGACAAAATACAAGCCAGTTTTCTGTAATAGAAAGAGATGTAAGTTTAATCAAATGAGGGGAGGACACACAACAGTGGGAGTCACTTTCATGTTCTGGTAATGAAATGCTGTGAATAATATGAATGAAGAGTCTGAGCTAATTGCATCATGAATGCCAGCTTCTGCCCTTCTGCTTTTTTTTTTTTTTTTTTTTGGTACAAGGCATTTGAGCTTGACACAAACATCTGCTTTTGTTTATAGGATAATTTTTTTGTTGTTTATAGGATAATAGATGGAATTAATGCTTATTTCAGATGGTATATTATTAGCATGTGGGAATGAGCCAGGTACAGAGAGACAGAATATTCCATAGGGTATTGTCTCAAATTATCAACCTAAATTTATTGCTTTACATTCTCATTTGTGTCTGTGCTACTCTTTTACACTGTGAGAGAAAAAGTACCTTGAGAAAATATTTTGTTTGTTTAAATATGGAAAATAAGGAAATAGAGAATATTTGCATTCAGAATGCATGTGAAAATACAGTTATTACTTTAATAAAACATCATCCCTATTATTATTTTTATTTAATTGGCACTGTAAGTGCAGGAATAATACACAGTTTGTTTGAGATAGAAACAGCACACTGCTGTTTGCTCAGTTTTTGTCTTGAAATAAGGGCAGCAGCTGGGGACTGCTTCTTTTTACTATTGGAGAAGAACACCTGTTTCAATGGATTGTTAAACAGGGAGAGAGAAAGGGGGTCGATATAATTAAATAGGACAGTACTATATCCACGAGGTGCATGATGAAGTATATGAGGCCATCTCCTCGTAGAAGAAAAAGTGTGCTTAAGTGTATAAGGATACACCCTCAGCCCCACCCAATAATCCTTGAGTAAAATATAGCAATAAATGGAAATCCTGAGGGAGAAAGAACAGGCAAAAAAAAAAAAAAAAAAAGAGGGGCAGGGAGGGAGAGTAGAAATCTGCAGTATGAATTCCTTTCCTTCTGCATGATTTGGTTAATTGTTTCTTTTTACCTTCCAGCCAAATTAACAACAAAATCCTAGAAACAATGTTTCTTCCTTTAGGCTGTTGAATCATTGAGTGCTTCTGTAAGTGTACATACAAATGAGCAAGAGATCTCATCCCCGAAGTGAGATTGTAAAGCATTAAGCCTAGAATATAAACTTGTCATATTAACTTCCTGGCTGATATTTAAGTATAGTTTAAAGAAAAGAAGTGGGAATTTAATTTTGTGCAGGTAGCTTTTTTTGTTTTTCTCTATTTTCCTCAAAGGCTAACCTGTCATTTTGTTCTAACTATAAAATGCAGTAGAAATATTAGTACTAATAGTGGTAAACTGAGTTTAAATCGTTATTAAAGTGGTTATATATCTTGCATTTGTACTGTTTTTTCTGGGCTTTCAGACATGTTTTATTCTATAGCCAGTCAGGGTGAACGTTGTATCATAGAGCAAATATGCTGGAATCAGAAGACTTGTTCGTAAAAACAATGCAGTTTTGATAACACTCAAGATAAGAATAATTGTTGTTTACTTCATCAGAAAACACACCTTGATATGATAAAAAGTAAAGGTAAGGTAAACTGAAGGACAAACAACAGAAGAAACTCTGTGGAATTTTCACTGTTTCATTCCAAAGCAATAAATAATAGTTCAATCAAATTTAAGAGAGAGGGAAGATTGATGATAGAGTTGTAGGCAACACTGTAGTTATCTATGACTAAAATGCTCTGTTTTCCTTCCCTAAGTTCTTTCTCTGTCATAAAGGCTCTTGATACATTTTGTTCTGGGATGTGATCCTGTTTGTCTGAACAGTGCCTCAGCCTGCACCTAGTTTGTACATAAGCAGGTGTTACTGTCTAGTGGCTTCTTTTTTAAGCTATAGAATAAATTGCATGTCAGGGGTTTTTTTTCAATTTTCTTTTGTGAAGGCCATGAAGTAGATTAGTAACCCTGAATTGTCCTTTTCTCCTTAGAAACGTTCGCTCTCAAGTAGAAATCTTCTCCTGTGTTAAAGCGTTTTGCTGCTCAGAACACAAAAGAGGTCTAGCTTTTCTTTCAAGTCAAGCTCAGCACCTCTGAAGAATAAATGTTGAAGTAAATAACATTGTCTAACAATCTGAAAGTTTTTTCTTTCTTTTAGGAATTTGTGAAAGAAAGTGGCATAATGTTTTTTAACAGTGGCAGACAGCTTTCACCTGAGATGTATTTAACTGTTGATGAAATTGAAAGACATGATTGCCTTCTTGGCCTATCAATATCTCCACCTTTTAGCAGTTCACTCTGCTGATAAACACGTAACCTTGGAATACAGCTTTTGCCAGTAAAAACTCTGTGCAATTTGTGTTCAAGCTGTAGTTATTTCTTACACAGACCTTCCTATCTCTAACTCTGTAAGAGAGCACACTCACTCTTTCTAGTCATGAGTGTATTGGTTATAGAGCTGGTTTCAAATCTCAGGTCTGAAATTCTTCTTGGTGAGGATTTTATCCATGATGATCCTCTCTGTGTGTCTGCTGATGTCTGAGAACACAAGGCTCTGTCAGGTTCTTAAATACATTCTCCAGTTTTCCATCAAGATCCTGGACTCTGCGGAATAACTTAAGAAAGGCAGCCAGGAGCCCTCAAAGACATTTTTAATAGCAAAACCTTTATACAAGTGCTAAAGAATTTCAGATGTTTGGAAACAAAGATTTTTTAGTAGCTTCAATTCCTTGGGTCTGCTCCTTTCCACTCTGAGAGTCTGAGATCATTCCTAGTGTTTTTTGGACTAGGTGAGGCGTTGTAATCTAAGTATCTTCCGAGGAAGACCTTAAATTTGCAGATGGCCTCCAATCTGTGTTTTTATCAGGGCAGAGCAATAGGAGAGGTTAATTCAGAATGGTGTACTTTGTTTGCATCTGTTTGATTGTCCTTCATTGAGGTGTAGATCTCCATGTTGTTATCTAGATGCAGTTCAGGTGGCTGGGAACCATTCACAGACCTGTTCAACTCACAATAAAGTGTGCACTGGGTTATGTTGTTCAGAGTTCTACTACTGACTGAGAATTTCTGTGAGCTCTGGCAGTGGTTTTGAAAGACACACAGCTTAAATAAGGGTTTGCCTTCCTACTCATAACAAATAAATCTGAGGTAGTCATTGACAAAACATGAAGTTTTCTTTAGTGTTTTCTTAAATGATGTAGGCATGTTAAAATTAAATTGTGAAATAATAGGTTAAAACTCATTAACTTCCACTTACAACCATTAGCTTCCATATGCAGCAAACTCGATGTAGTGAAAACAATTCCTTACAATTGTTGTGTCTTCAGAAACTCTTATCATAGAGTTCAGAAGGACGGTACACCCAGGTGTGAATTCTGCACTATAGTGTAAAATCTAGGAAAAATGTCTCATAACTGTTGGTTGATTCAGATGCAATTGATAAATTCTGCATAAACAGTTTATCCAATTCAAGTGCTTTGGATAAGCCAGTTTGTTATGATTTTGTGTTTGAGACATTTCTGTCTGGTTAGAGAAATGATTAATTTTCAATTGTTGTTAATAACATGCCAGAATGTGTGAAAGAATTGGTCAGTATGGCTTATGAAAAATAGCAGGCCAGATAAAAAATGTGTGTTTTCTGGATGATTCCATAAACTTCTGCTTTTGATGTATTAATTTCTGAGGTAAATAGAAAAGAAAGTGGTCAGTATGTCCTTGTGCAAATGTAAGAGCCTTGATTTTGTTGGTTAATAGAAACACATTCTTTAGATACATACAAAAGAAATTATTGTTGTTTGTGATATTTTTCATGTACAAGTAAACTTTTAAAATGTACTTTAATAGTAACGTTTTTCTTCAATATTTTTCCCAAGTTCTTTGATGTAATCTCAACCACTGAGAAACCATTGGCTGAGCAAGACTGGTATCATGGTGCAATTCCAAGAATAGAAGCCCAGGAGCTGTTAAAACAGCAAGGAGACTTCTTGGTGCGAGAGAGCCACGGGAAACCTGGTGAATATGTCCTTTCTGTGTTTTCAGATGGACAACGGAGACACTTTATCATACAATATGCTGATGTACGTCTCTGATACAGTACTGAATATTCAATTTAGGATCTACATAGTTTAATGTAGCATATGGATTTAGCCTTTATGTGAAAGTATGAAAGCTGTTGGAAATATTTCCATCAGCGCTGGAATCAGGGGAAAAGGTCATTTTGGGAAAGAAAGAAAAAATACAAAGTATCAGGTTTTTCAATCTCTTATCTTATGTTGAAAAGCCAAGATATTTCTGTAAATGTTTTGAAATCTAGAACTTGTTACTCTTTATTTATGCAGGTACATTTGGTTATTTTAAACTCGTTTTCATAGTTGGTGCTGATTAGTCTACTTTTAATTCAGACTGTAAAGATCCCATTGAATCTTCCTGAAAAATGGAAACAGGCATGGAGAAGAAAATAATCTGTGTTCGTTTTTATACAGATGGAAATTGAAGTCCCTGTTGTACTTGAGATGCTTATGTTCTTTTTAGACCTATGGTTATTGTTTTGTTAATTATAACACAAATATTTCTGGATATTGCACAGTGCATATGCTTCTAAGGACCAGAATTGACCCCCTTGTTGCTATAACTGAGAAAAAATTGATGACTTAATAATTAACAGTATATGAATTATTATATGCCTTTATCCACTGTATTTATTTTCATTGTTCTTAACCTATTGCTTAGTTTTTAAAATGTATGTATTTTTCTTTTTACTGTGCAGAATTTTAAACTTATTCAAAATGTGACAGTTCCGATAACATTACTAGAAATTTTTCTTGAAGTATGAAATTGCAGCAAATCGTTTTCAGTTTTGATTTAGTAGTGCTGTCTCTTCAGTCTCTTGTAATAAGTTTCTCACATACAGAAAAATTCTTAAATTTAATCACATAATGATATTTACACTGGGGGAATTTCATTGTCGGAATCCCCAGATGATGCAGCATACCTCGGGTAACTCAATATTGTGTACCTGGTTTATTTCCTTTTAATGAGAGGCAGTGATATTTTTCAAACTTCACGGAGGTTGGAATGCTTCCCTAGGATTAAGGATTGTAGACACTTGTCATTCTAGAGAGTGTTCATTAGTTCTCACCTAGAATTTTCCTTGCAGAAGTGAACACACAGTCCGTGTTTATTTTATTTTGATTTTATGACCGTGAAGTATTTTGATGTGTCAGAGTGCTGAATGAGAAAATAAAAGCAGTAAAATTAACTGTACCTGGAGCCTTACAAAATGCTCATTGCTCCCTGATCTGACCCGGCAGAAATAAATGGACATTATGTCCGTGGTGTGACTGAAATAATGTTGTGCAAATCATTTTATGTGGCAAGGAGATCTTCAAAAAAGACAGATTGAACTTTCAAGTCCAAGTATTACTTTGAGGCCTACCTGTAAGCTGACTCTTCTTTTATGTTGTGGGGTTTTTTCCACCAAAGGCAAATGAAACAAAATGAAAAAAGCTATTTTTTCCCCATAATTTTATGCTTTCTCTTAGGAATTATATTTGAAATGTAAGACTGATGTTGTTTAATGTTGCATAGCTTGGACACTCACATCATCGTCAGGTCAAGATATCTATCTGCTTATACATTTACTAATAGAACATTATGTTCATCTGCTCTTGGGACTAATTTGTGGTAGATTTTCTTGTCAGTCATGGAAGATAAAACCTTTTTTCTTAAAGATGTTCAGTACTCCTTGTGTGGTGACTTTTCTCAGAATGAGAAGAACCTTATTAAGCTCTAGAAAGTAGGTGTTGGGAGTGTTGGTGTTATATAGTGAGGGACATATTAATGTACATTTTTGTAGGGAAGTTTGAGGAGAGTTTAATACAAGGACTTTGTTTGTTTGTTTGCACTGGTGTGAACAATGTGGAATTGGGTCTCTGACTGGTCAAATCACACGCTTGGATCACTGACAGGTCTCCATATTTTCTTCTGAATCAAATACTGAAGATCAGAGTAGGACATTTGTTTTAACAGCAGTCCCTTAGTCGTATCAATGTTCTCTCTCTGTTTTTTACCATTATTTTAAAGGCTAATCTTGATACAGCTATGTGTGTAATAAATTAATTTGTCATTCAGCTTTAAAGCGTCCAAATTCACTGCTGTTGCTCAGAGCTAACATTGTTTTCACTCCTGCTTATTTGAGGCTATGCCATTTTAAAATTGGGGGGTTTTTGGTGTTCTTAGTAAGGGTGAGGGTCGAGGATTGGGTGTAAATACTCAGAATCAAAGGACACTGCCTGCTCTGAAGGCTTTACATGAACGGCAGCAGATGGGCACGTGGCTGGATCTGGGATGAGGAAGTAATAGGCAGTAGTGGTGGCTGTGCTAAGGAGACTCTTAGGACATGAGATTTTTTGGATCATCAGCACAGAAGTATGAAGGAGCTTATTTGAAGGGAATGGGAACTGGTGCTAGTGGTCAATCAAAGCTGAGTCACTGCTTAAGGAACAACAAAGCGTTCAGACTGTGGAAACATTTTTGTGATAGAGATCTGTGAGTTTTCGAAGCAGCTGACATGACCCAGCTGTCTTTACTCACAGCAATGACACATTTCAGGAAGTTAATGCTTTAACCCTTAGGGAACACAATAACCTTACAATGCACTGTGCAAGGAATTCAGCCCTGGGGGGCTAGAAAGGATTCATGCCAGTGGCAGAGTTGTTCATTGCCCAGTTGTGTAAATGAACTTGAATCACCATCTGTGCTCTGAGATTTTTTAATTGCAGTACTTGTTCATTGTTGCCATTGTCAGGCCGGCTTATGGCAGCTACTGCCTTGTGGGGAAAGCTCTCTCACTGTAGATACTGAGTCCCGTGAAAGCAGGAGACTTTATCAAGTTTCATAATCAGCTGCAGGGTCTTGCCAAATTTCTGTTTGAGGCCTGTGCGTGACCTGTCTTTGTCTCTAGCTCCTTTAGACTCTCCTGGTAAATACTCTTTATTAAAGAACAGGCATGCATCCTATATTCTGTGCCAGGGCTTTACTAATTTTATGAGACTTAATAAATGGAGGAAAATCAGATTAAGAAAGTATTGCTTATCTTGTGTTTATTTTATTGTCAGATGTTTTAGTTTGCTTTCTGCAGTTTTGAGAAATAATTCAGAAGTTGGTGTTGTTTTTCTGGTTTAGAATACTTTTCTTCACTCTGTAATAGTTTTAAATTTAACTGTCCTATCTATTTAAATTAAGAGTTTAAATAGTTATTTTATCATATTGCCTTAAATGACTGATGCAGTAATTTTGCATTTATTAATTTATCATCTTCCTATCTATCATTCCAGTTAAGTCAGTGTAAATGCTATTCAATAGACCAGAAAAGGAATCTAAAATATCTCTGTAAAAGTGTACATTTTTCCCTGTTTTGTTACTAGTGAGGGAAGTTTGGTCCTGCACTTTTGCAGTTTCTTGTTCAAACTATTGCTTGTAGAGAAGTAACTTTTTCCTTTTTCCTCCACACAGAATCAATATCGTTTTGAAGGAACTGGGTTTGCAACTATTCCTCAGCTCATAGAACATCATTACACAACAAAGCAAGTTATTACAAAGAAGTCAGGTGTTGTTCTGCTGAACCCTGTTGTTAAGGTAATACTTACAGTCCAGAATCTTTATTTAACTGATAATAATCTTGGGGGAGTTTCTGTTATAATTCAAAATAAGATCCTATGGAACTTCTCAGAAGATTTTTAATTTTTGTTCATTTTGTGACTGTTCCTGAGCTCTTGCAACCTTCTCACCCATGTGCAATACATTCACTTAAAACAACTCTCCATCCTGATTCTTATAAAGAATTTTTGCTGTTTTGGAAGAACGGCATTCAACTTCTTACCAAGTATCCTCTTACTTTTCTTTTTAGTTTCACATTTGGATTTCTTTATTAAGTAATTCAAAGTAATAGTTCATTGCCCTTCTTTCTATAGAGTAAAAGTTTTCTTTTATATAATGGAGAAGGTCTCATGAGATTTGGAAGACTTATGACAACTCCATTTTGTCTCTGTTTTATATCACAGAAATAAGTTAGGCACAGAAAAAATACTCCAGCATCAATGAAAATTTAAAATAAAAATTCCCTTTTTAATCAGGAAGCTATAGCAGAAAGCTATTCCATCTTTCAGCATAGAAACAAAAAGGGATAAATATTAAACTATGTCAATGTTTTAAGAGTCTCTTTGACTTCTTCCAGCAGTTTTGCAATTAGTATCTATATTGTTGGTATTTCTTTCATAAGCCAACTCCACTTACATCTTTGCATCTTAACTATGGGTATGCCTTTTGTTCTTGATACATTTATTTTTTTGAGACTGGTTTCAAGCTTGTGTTCAACAAAATTTTAGGAAGTATGACAATTTATATTTCAGTATTAGTTATCTACTCCAGGGTCCTAATTCCTTCCTGCTAATAATCCTAAGAAAGTAAAGCATGTTCTTTTTCTCGAAATTACACTTATCTGCACTTAATTATTTTATGTAATTCTAAAATTTTAAAAATTGGGACATTGTAAGTACACATTTTGTATTAATATCTTGCTGATTACCAGACTGATGCTTCACTGAACATAAGATATTGCTTACATTCATTGTAGAACATGTGACAAAGCATAGGACATTATTTTTGGTGTTTGAGTAATTCTTCTTGATATAAGTGGTTTAAGCTACAAATAAGAAGTAGTCAAGCTCAAAATGAAATCTTTTAAATCTGTTTGCAAATTTCTCTCTCTCTTTAATACCATATTTGTTTTAAATATTTAATGCTTTTTCTGTTTCCTGACTGTACCTACTGTGAAAGCAGCCCTGTTTCACCAAATGATGGTTTATGGTATAGTATGTTGCTACATAATCTCAGTTATTGTCTGTTAAACTGGAACACATCATCTGTAAAACATCATCTATTCATTCTCTGTTGTTTACTTTGGAGATAGGGGAGGTTCATATTCCTGCCATTTTTGTTTCATTTTGCTGTCATTTTTTCATATAGTTAAGTTTTAATTTATCCACAGTCTTGTGTAACTGTAGCCAAATAATTTTTTCTAGTACCTGTCTTATGGAAGAAACCTATTCCCAAATGACTTTCCTGATCATTTCACCATTACTATACTTGACCTTGTGGCCTCTGAGGTACCTTTAGATAGTCTAAATCCCTTGATGATATGGCTGCGGTGGGTCTTTCCAGAACTTGAATCCATACCATTACCACTGCATTCAGCTGTATCATAACCACCTTGCAAAGTGATGGAGGACAATTTTCAACACAGACTTTTTAGCTTCCCTGCTGTCACAGAATATAAAGTCAGGCTTTTTGTTTTTCCTTCTTTTCAGAGGAAAATGAAGCGGGTCCACTCCTCTCTGGACTTGTTGACTTCAGTTAGTATCAATTAAACTTAGTATTAACTAAAGATTACTGGAAATATTAGTATTTCCTCTGGGATTGTGCTAGTTGATAGTTGATCTGAGCTGCAGGGCAAAACTACTTCAGCTGCTCAGGTTTCCCCAAAATTATTCAAGTAATCAGCATCTATCCATAAAATCCACAGGCTGCAGCTATTTTTCGGTATGACTTACCTTGTCCTGGTATGCATCAGTCTTAATATTCAAAGGTGTTTCCTTTAGTGTTAATAAACCTTTCAATTTTCGTTCTGAGTTGTCACATAAAGTAATGGAAAGGGTGACTGTTAGGACTAAGAAGAGTACTGAGTGACATGAAACTGATTGTATAGGTTTTTTAAAATATACATATTACATAGCTTGCAGGTAGGCTCTCAAGAATTTATGAAATAGGATGTCAGTTTCTATAGCTACGGATACTTGGCATAAACTAAAACCAATGTATAGTGTACTTAGTGCTTCATGACCAGCAGTTTGAGCCAAATAAGGCAGTGTTGAAAAGGATTTTCGCTACATGATTTGAATTTCTTTAGAGCAGCTGTTCTCAAAAATATTTAAATTGTTTTGGTTTGAGCTATGATTTTGTCGTGGTTTTAGTTCTCCCATCTGATAAAAACTATTTGCTGTATTCTGAAGAAGTACTTCAGAATGAAGAAAAGAGTGTTGTGAGCTTTCCCTTTTAATTTGCATTGAGCTTGGGCTTTTATATGGGAAAATGGAGACATTTTAAGTAGTTTTCAGAAGTAGCATATGCACTCTGACACCTAGTGTTGGGGGTAATTTATGCATCATGTGCTATTAGCAAGGTGTCTTTAATCATTTCCTTAAAATTCATTTGACATCTGCAAAAAGTGTTTTTGCTTTGTTCACATTATAGCTGGAGAGCAATCTTTGTCAGTTCTTGCAATCTTTAATCTTTTTATGCAAATTGCTGTCCCTGTAATAACCTATTTAGAAATTGAATGTTAAATATGACAAACTTCACAGCAAAAAAAAAGTTATAGTTTTTAGTTTGTTTTTATTTTCTTTCCTTCCCACAGTCATTCATCCTCCTTTACCATATCAGTAAAATTACTGTTCACCTTCTGTGATGTTGCCCTTGAAAGGAACAGGCTTAATTGTGTCGCAAAAGGCCTGTCCCATGTCCCATTTCATGTAGACTGAATCTGCCTGCTTGGAATTTTAATGATTCTGTAATAATAGAATTTAAATTAGAAAAACTGAGGGCATTAAAAAGATATCTGCAAGTAACTTTTTAAACGGAGAAATGTCTCATATTTATTTATAATCTTCTGGAAAAAAATGCAGATTATGTTCTTCAGGTTATTATTGGTGGACTCACTGGAACGTAAAGCCCCTGAGTAACCCTCAGAGCACACCCAAGGACTTTATTAGTAAAAATGCTATTTTAACTTTATTGGATGTATTTTAATATTTTAGTATCTTTGATCTCCTGTTTTGGAGGTTTTTTAGATTTTTTGAAATACATTTTTTTTTTTTATATTTAGGAAATCTGTATGAAGTTGTGAATGTGAATGTTGTAGAGTTTGACTAATAGAAAAGAGAATCATCAAAAAAGTAAGGAATACCGTTTTTATTTAAGTGTACCTGAATTAAAGTTTTAACTTGGATCAGAAATACACCTTTGAAGCAAGTCTGCCCAGGAAGCACAGCTGCTTATGGTAGGGAGATCAATTTTCAAAACCAGGAAAAGATCTAGCCTGAACTAATATTTTTTCCACGAAATACGTGTTTCAGATTCTGAGCACCGATTGATTCACTCTGGAGATCTGCCATTATTTCACTGGTGCTAATGTAGTCCTGGTTATTGGATGCTCTCTAGTTAATTCAAATGCTGAACTTACGAAAAAGAATTAACTGCTACTTAACAACTGTCAGATGAGTTAGGCCATGTGTTCGTTACTGGTAACTTCCATTTAAACATTCTAGATCTATTTTTATGTGACAAAGAAGCCTGTGATATGGCCTTATACATTTTTGTGTACATAGGAAAATGACGGATCAGAAATGTTGAGATGAAAAGTAAGTGTTTAAAGAAAAATATAGGTATTTCTTTGTAGTGTTTCAAATGCTGATAAAAAACTTTGCAAATGATGTGAGAATTCTGTGCAGATCTGATGCTCTCTTGCATCGGTATGAATATGTTGATGAGTTAGACATGGAATGAAATTCTGAAGAACTATAAATTTAAGGTAGAAAGATCTTTTTCATGAAAATCCATTAGTAAAAATCTGTCATGACCCTAATTTTTTGTTGATGGGGTCTTTTTGGGAGTTTGTTTTATTTTGGCAAAGCAAGCTGAGGTTCACTGTTGCAGACAACACGTGCTCAGGGTACAGGTGGTCTGTGTCTCTCAGGCCAGCAGAGCACACGTGGAGGAACTTATGGAGGCTGCTGAACAGCCTCAGTTTCAGGCAAGCCCTCTTATGCCTGCTGGGAGATACTGGATGGACACAAGGATACTTACAAAGGAGACTTCCAAGTTTATCACAAAGTAATGCTGTCACACAGTTATAGATGCTCATCTCGTGGCTGGAGAGAATTAAGATGCTGCAGAGGGAAGAAGTGGCGGTAGTGGTGCTGCCTTTGGGGAAGATCATCTTGGATCTGTTTGACCTGAGGACAACTCTTGAGGAGCAGAAATCTGCAAGGCCGAAGCAGCCAGTAGCAGGGAGTGATTCAGTAATTGCAGCTCTATCTTGGCTAGATTTGTAGCTCCGAAGAGGATTGCTGTGGCACCATGAATTACCTGCACGATACCCACCCATTTGGCCAGTCGTTCTGTAGGAATGCCATGGAGCACCTGGTGGTCGTGTTCCCTGGGTGTTGACTTTTGGCCCAAAACTGCAGTTCTCAGGGGTGTAATTAAAGTCTAATACATGCATTTTTAAATGTCAAAATATATCTTCAATATTCTTTAAGGAAATTGAATTCACAATGAGAAGTGAGTGTTTATAATACGCAGAAGAAGTACTTACAGAAAATGAATGTATTTATTGAATATGCATTAAATGAATCAATAGCCTGCAGCTATTGACATTTGATAGCAGAGTTTAATATCTTCATATTAGAGGTGCATTTCATTTACGTTCTTATTTCTTCAGAATTTGGAGAAGTATTACAGGATTTGGTTTTAGCGTTTTCTGGCAGAGATTATTGCAATGTTTCTGTCAGGTAACAAAAGGAATGCATCATCCCTAATGGTGGCCTGTACTTGTCAAGGCATGTCATCCTGGTGAGAAAATGGAAAAAAGAGAGTAATTTGCTCTTTGTGATAACAAAGTACTAAACCAAATTTATGTATAATTTCAGGTATATTGACTACTTTCAAAATTGAAAGGATTTATTTTCTCAAAAAATCTCATTAAAATGCATTGTAATAATGGAGGCAGATAAGGCTATCTGAACAAAAAGTAACAAGGATTGTTTTATATTCAGTGATCAAAAGTTTTCTGTAGGTTTTTTTTTCCTAGAGGTCATGGCTTTAAATGTGTGCTTTATTAAATGTTTCTGGTTCAGTCTTGCCTTTCTAGTATTTCTTTCCATGATCAGGTTTAGATTAAAATTGAAAGATAACAGAACACTCGTAAAGGGTGTAAACATTGTGCTGAAACCTAGAAAAAAATAAGTATTTTATCAAGTATATGAATTTCATTTTAGCAAACAGAATGTAATTTTTGACCAATCTCATACAGAAAAATCTTTGTCCTAGAAATTTTAAATGGGATCCTTGGCAACATGTGCATTCCTAGTTTCTCTACTACTTTCATATCAAGAAATTATAGAATGCCATATTGCTGTGTGTAGTGCAAATTGAACAAAATGAGTTATCTCAAACACAACTGGAACATTAGGAAGTAGAAAAAATAACTAAAATTTATGAAGCAAGAGATGGAAGCAAGCCATTCATTCTTACAAAAAATTTAAAAGGTACGTTGTTAGGAAGGGGTAAAAATTACAAAATGAAAGACTTCAGAGGAAGTTTTTGATAACAGTTAACTAGGAGAATAAACTACTTCTATTAAAGCATTCTTCATCAAAGATTATTTAGATTTACTAGATTTTGTTGCTGACATTTTGTATATACATGTGAAAATCGAAGGATTGACTGTGTTCTCTAATATTCTGTCTGTAAGCCATGCCTTACGGAGCACTTGTGAAAACTGGGGCTTTGCACTTTGTCTTTTCATTATCTTTATTGGAAGCTTTATAATCAGATGTTAATATAGCACAACAAAAAAATAGTTTTAGAATTGTATGTGGTTGCAGCAGCTTTTCTGCTGAACTAACATCCTGGGGTTTTTTATGGATTCTGACTGCTTCCCCATATTTGTAATTAAGACATCCCCTAATAATTATTTTATTTAAGATTGTGAGTTGCAAACTTGTAGTCCTCTAATTATATTCTTCTTCCTGTTTTTACTAGTGCAGTCAGGATGACTTTAATGCAAATAATGTTTTGAGTTTTCAGTATTTTCATAGTATGTGGCGGACAAGCACATAACCTTCCTTGAACAGGAGCTCTCACGGGTCAAAAACCACAGTGTAGATTAAGAATAGGAGTGAGTGTCTGTGCTCTTAAATTCCTTTGTACAGTTACAGTTATGCGCAGTGTGGTACTGTGAAGTAGCTTGTGGTTGCTTAAGGATTTTAGCCTCCACCAATTTAAGAGGAGCAAAATGTTAAAAAGGAGTGAAATGGCATTTCATCTGTGGAGAAGCAAAGGATACACACAAAAGGAGCTACAGGTTAAGAAGGGTTAGATTTTTTAAAATCAGGTCTGTGCATCTGATGTATGTAATAGTGTCTGAATTCTCAAGAAGATCTGTTTATTTAAATGTTGATTAAGGAGGACTTCGGGGTGAGATTAGGTAGGGCTTCAGGATTCCTTATTTGCAAGGTAAATACTGTGTTTAGCTTACTATTGAGGGTAGTGCATGGATTTCATCATCAGTTCATAATGAAGTAAATGCTGTTACCAGTTCCGTCCTTTCTGTCGCTTGGATTTCTTCCCAGTCGAGTTGCCAGTGATTTACACAGTGTATCCACTGTGATTACTAAAATCAAGATCACCCCCAGAGGGTGGTGATCAGTGGTACAAGTCTAACTGGAGGCCAGTAACTACTGCTGTACCCCCGGCTCCAATCCTTCCTTCATCCACTGCTTCATTAGCGAGCTGGGTGATGGGGCACGAGCAATTTTACTCGTGAGACCAAACTGTGAGGAGGGGCTGACACACCAGAAGGTTGTGCTGCCATGCAGAGGGACCTGGACAGGCTGGAGAAAGGGGCTGGCAGGAACCTCATGCAGATCAACAAGGGGAAGAGCAGAGTCCTGCAACTGGGGAAGCACAAGCCTCTCAGGCACCAGCACGTGGTAGGCACAGATGCTTTTCCCTTATCTCGTGTTCATATTTGAAATTGAAACTATGAACAGTAAATTTGTTTGCTCAGTTGGAGGCCAGTGTATTCAGAACGAGTTTTGACACATTGAGGAGAACACTGCATAATTAATTCTCAGGGTTTTGGACAGTAAGGTGCAACTGTTGTGGTTCAGTCCCAGCTGGCAACTGCGACCAAGACTGCTGAGCATTCACTTCCCCCACAATGGGATAGAGGAGAGAATCAGAGGGGTAAAAACTACAAAAGTTGTGGGTTGAGATACAGGCAGTGTAATAGGTAAAAGAAAAGCTGCACACACAAGCAAAATAAAACAAGGAATTAATTCAGCGCTTCCCATGGTTGGTCTGGTGTTCATCCATCTCCAGAAAAGCAGGGCTCCATCACATGTACTGGTGACTTGGGAAGAAAAATCCTTTCACTCTAAGCGTTTTCCTCTTCCATCTTTTTCCCCAGGTTTATATGCTAAGTATAATGCCATATGGTGTGGGATATCCCTTTGGTCAGTTTAGGGTCAGTTGTCCTGGCTGTGTCCGCTCCCAACTCCTTGTACAGCTGCTAAAATAGGTGGTGAATTCTTCAAAACATTCATGTTCACTGTTTAATGTTTCATGTCTAATTTCAGAGAAGTCTGTGTACACATGCATGCCATAAAGATTGCTTCATGTGTTAATCGTCTTTGTCAAGAGACTAATTTAACATGTAAAACCAAGATATAACCCCATACTAGCTACTGCAGACCAACTTGCCCCAGCCAAAATCAGCACAGCAGCAAAGAGTAGATTGCTACAGAACACACAGGAAAATTACGTCAAGCCAAAGTCACTAATACAGGAGAAAAAAATTTGCTTAATACAGCATTCAGAAGATTACACAAGTAATAATAGAATCTGCTAATATTTAGCAGAGCCATTTGGTGTGTGTCTGCTGCATCCCTTTGTGTGTCCTTCATTGATCAGCTTTTTTTTTTTTTCTGCCACTAAGTGATTTTCCGGTGCTTTTGCTATTCTGAGTAATGAGTTAGTGGTATGTGAGAAACTAGAAATTTCTTGTTGAGGAACTGTGTGCATCTAATGTAAAAAACCCAGCGCAACATGCTTCTTTTAAACTGTTGGCATCTATGTACTGTTGTGTGACTTCTGATTCAAAGCCAACATCTGTCTTGCTTGAAATGCAGGCAGAGCTCACTGGTAGACTGAAATCTCATAAATTAAGGCTGCAGTTTCCTTTCTGTGTGGCTTTGCCTTTTTGCTCCTCTTCCACAGTCACAAATTAGCTAGTACAGCAGATTATTTGAAATTTTGACAGGTTCTGTTCCATTTCAGTAGTTTTAACATGTTATTTGAAAATTACGAGAGCCAGTGCAAAATGATCAGGTGGAGCTAGAAAAGGGTAGGATGAAGGATCTTGCGGTATTGGTTTCAACAAAATAGTAATTTGGTAGAAGCTCTAGTGTGGAACTGCGGCACTTTGAAAGGTATTGCATACTGACCACTGTAACTTAGACATTAGTTTTGAAGGATTAATGAAGTGTTTCTCTTCCTGGGGTAAATCAGCTAACTGAAAACAACTGAATGCTTTTGAAGTTAAGTCAGGGTGGAACTAAGTTTGTGGTTAAGGATCTTACATAGTTCAAGAAGACTCTCTTGGACATTTCTGCAAACACCTGTAGTTCCCCCAACCTCATCTGACATACCTTTTGAAGTGCGGATGGAAGTAGAAGTGTGTTTGCACCCATGTGAAAATATTTTAGCCTATTTTAATCTTTCAAGTGTTTGGGGGGGTGTTGTGCATGCATTATATTACCCTGCTTTTCCATTCCTCTCTGTTTGAGTCACGTGGAATGTTTAAATGAAAAATCACATTATCACATGGCTTTGTTTGCCTTTGAGTGTACAGAAGACTTTCACTGTTTTGGAGGGGATGTCTGATCCAGGGCTGATCATTTCTCTGTTGGTGTGTGTTTGCTTAACAGATGATTCAGAGTACTTTGGTTTGGGAGCTGAATATTAAGTAGAGAGAATGTGTTTTAATGTATTTGAAATATAATGGTTTTACCTAAATTTGACTTTCTTTTTCCTGTGTTTAAGGATTTCACATTCCATGTCTTTTTCTTTCTCAGTTGTTTTTTTTTTTTCTTCTCTGTTTTTCTTTATTTCCTGTCTTTTTCCTGAAATGTCCTCAGCATCATTTTAGCCCTTTCATAAATAACAAAATATAAGCTTGAGGTAGCACTGCACATCCTTAAAAAAATCTGAGGAAAACTGGTATTGCATGTTGAATTGTACAGTCATTTTTTCTACTGATCTTCAAGAAAGAATGATCAAAGAACAGCTGTGCGGGCAATCTGAGGTCACTTCTGCAGTTTATACATTCCATGGTAGCTTTTCCAAATCTCATTTCTACCCTCTTGTTCCATGGACACTTAGAATCTGGTTTAGCAGAAAGGTTGAACTTCACAGAGTTTTATTATGTAACATTAAGAAGTCAGATAAAATAGTACTTTTTCCGAGGAGCTAAACCTGTCTGTGCTATTATTCTGTTTTACAGCTCACATTGAGTTTCATCAGTGTGGCTTAATACAGTGCTGTTAATAATGCAAAGCAGCTTCCATAACAATTTTTACAGCTCATGAATCTTTATTCTGAAACAGTTTTAAAGAAGTTGCCAGTGAGGTTTTTCAAAACCCCGCTTGTAAAACTCACTTGTTCTTATGAAAAATCTTTTCCACCAGCTGCTTTATTTCTGTACTTAATCTGAAAGACTTGAAACACATAGTTTATGATTCATGAAATTGATATGAATATTAGATCTACTGGCATAGGTGGTATCAAAAATAGTACTTCTCTAAAAAGATAATTTCTCATTCCTACATTGATAAGCCCTATCCACATGCACGCAGCTGCTACTTTTTTTTCGTCTGGTTCATCAAGTTCTGATAAGTGAGATTTGAATACCCATCTGATGAAAATTGTCTGCGATTCTGATTTTCTTAGCCATAAAAAGAATTTTACTCCAATTATCCTTAGTACTGAAAATGAAAGATTAACTTTCCATTTTTGTTGTTGTAGAAAATTAGTTCTTAGCTGCAATAACTCATACTACTGATATTTTCTATTTAACTTGGAAGAAGGAGAGCAAATAATACTTTCCAAAGTATTTTTGATGCATTTTTTCTGCTTAAAATGTGAAGAAACAGGCATCATGAGTGTTTATGCACTGGTCTCCTGAGATGTTGACATATCCCTCTATTTTTGAGGGTCTTTTAGAAGAATGGTAAAGTTTAATGTAGTGGGATGAGGGAAAGGATAGGGATATTTAGGTCTTTTGTAAATTCCACATGCTGTTCTCAGATAGATTCTGAGGTTGGAAAATCATATGTTTTCACGTCTCTTAAAGCAATATGTTTTGGTTGATTCCTTTTGGGGCTCTCTAAATCAGCTGAAGTTTCTTACCTCTATAGTTTTTTAGCATTTTTTACTTTTGTTACATCTACAGTTAAGATGAAAAACAGTGACAGCAATTACTATACATACTCCCTCCTGAACTAGGAAGAGTAAATAATGTGGCAGAGACCATGAGATAAGTAAATAAAAGCAGTGATGGCAGAGGTCCTACTTATTCACACCGTGTTGGAACTGGATCAGGATTTCCTCACTCTTCCTCTTTGCAAAATCTTGCTTTGAAGTTAGGGTAAGAATCTTGGTTTTGTTTGGTGGTTCTCTGAAACTGACTACAAGCACAGGTGGCTTTTTTTTTCCTCCCTTTTCTCTCTCCTGTTAGAAATAGTGAGATTTTTAGAACCAAATGTTTAAGCTGAGGCTCATAAACTATCTAATTCTCAAAACGTCTGTTTTTAAAAGTTTAGTATCTAATTGCCTGACTGCTGGTTTTTAATTTGAAAAAGTACCATTTTAGAATTCTTAATTATTTAAATTGTTCCTGAGAATTACAGAAGAATAATGCTAAGGGAATTTGAACACTAAGTATTGGTTCATGGTTATGTTTTCTATTTTATTGAAAGCTGTTATAAATTACTTCAACAAATTTGTAAGCCTTCTTCCTGGCATAGTAATTTGCGACTTCTTTGATGTGGTTTCTCCTAATGAAGGGAGATGAGCAGGAGAAAAACTGCACTTGCTTATTTTGAAGACATTTACGGTAATAGTGATAACATTTCAGTCTCATAACTCAGAAAAGGAAAAATGAGATTGCATTTTCTACAGCAACCAGCTGGTGTTCAAACTGTGTTCTCAGTGGCTTGCACACAACTCCAGTACCTGCGTCCTCACTGAAGAAAGGAGTGATGAACAATTGATTCCTTGCTGATTGTTCAGGGTTTGAACCTTATTATGGTCCAGGGAACTATGAAACTTACTATGTTTTAACATTATAAAAGGAATGTCACGTATCTAGGAAAAGAATACTACATATCCAGAATACTTTATTTTACAAATAAAAGGAGACATTTCTGATTATTTGTTGTATTCTTTTTCTCAGTTGAATGTTTTATTTCTTTAATTACTGATCTCTTTGGGGTTTGTTTTTTGTGAGTTACAGTTGGCTTTTGAAATAACTCTTCTCTTTGAAAATGCTTGTCTTTGTTGAAATTAAACAAATGTGCTGGGTCGTTGCACAGAGTCTGGAAAGGTAGTCGCTAGCAAGCTGGTGCATATAAAAACCTTCAGTGTGATGAGTGTTACCCATACCTGGCTGTGGTGGAAGGGTAACTGTGTCAAGGCTGACCAAGTTCTCTGCTTTGAGAACTGACTTATTGACAATTTGTGTTTGGCCAACAGTTATAGCAGTTCCTGCAAAGGTAAGAAACAGAGATAGGATTCCAAATATCTTGTTAGTAAACCTCTGCTTGAAGTGTGGCATTCATGTAATTCAATTTCTCCTCCTGGGTGAAGCCAGAGGACAGAAACAAAGTAGAATGTGGTAAAGCCTGTGGATTTCCCAAGTAATTCCATTTGGAAATAAGGTATGTCGCTAAATTTGCAAATTAGCGTGCTCTAGTTCTAATTTGCATGACTAAATTTGTCTGAAATGCTTTTGTATTCTATGGTCCAAAATTAACAAGAGAAAAATCTGAACAAGCACAAGACAAAGGGAGATTTATAATGGTGTCACAAGAACAGGGCAGCATCATAAACAGCTTCCTTCTGGGTGAAATTGTAATGGGCATTAATAGTCTCAGGAGTTCTGTTCACTGTCATTCAGATTAGTTTGATTAGGTACAAAAATGTGGTGGATTGGCTCCATTTGATTTAGAAGCAACTCTATTGAAAATTTCTGTGACTTGGACTGATGTGCGTTAAAGTGTCTGTTGATCTATACCTACATTCAAGAATATTTTTTTATGTCCCATTTTTCTGTCACATTTCTTTTTTAACTTTCAATATCTTTTGCACACATGATTAATATGTAGAGTAATGGCATTTGACAACTGGAAAAATACTTACAGTCTATTCACAGTCAGAATTAAGCACTTAGAGGAGATCATGAACTTCATTATCAGACAGAGTCATGACTTTATTTCATAACCTTTGTTTCTGATGTGCTAGTATTTATCCATTGATTTGTGTGCCTTATTGATGTCTCTAATTATTGACAGCTATTCAGATTATGGAAGGATCTCATATTAAACTCAGGGCAATTCAAGCAGATTTAGTGAGATGACAAACTTGCAGTAGAAAGTCTTGTTATTGTCCACCTTACTATGCTGTTCATAAAATAGTTTATTAATTAAAGGCAGTTATCTGAACCAGTGACAATTTGTTTTGAACCACTGTTAAAATTAGTATCTAACACATTGCAAGTTATAAAATTGGCTTTCTTTCATTTTTAATGCCAGAACTGTACACTGGCATGATGTAGATGACTCTCTCTTGTGTTAGATTTTTTTTCCTTACTATCTGCTGAAGAAACTGCTTTTGTGCAGTCTATATGAGTTGTATCAAAAAAAACCGGTCAAACTTTGAATAATTCTTTGATTGTGAAAATCTGGCAGAACCACAATAAAGTAATGAAATAGTTACAGTGGTAAAAGAAATGACAGAAGGTTTTCATGAGAAGTACAGGTAGTGATTAATGTTACAGATATAATGATAATAAATCCTTCAGCAGATCATTTGATTCCAGTTTATGGTGCTATTTTCTTTAGTTAGTCCTCTGAAGATTTATCAGATTTTTTTTCCTTCATAAACAAGCTTTTGAAATGCCAATTTATTCAGAAAGTTGTTCACTGAAGTACTGAATCCTTAGAGTCATGCAGTAAAAAAAACATTAAATTTTCGTTCTGTAACTTTCTGGCTTTACCACACTTACTTCAATGTTGAAAATCATTATGTTAATACCTCCAAGTAGTAATTTTTGTGGTTTTTTTCTTTTCTTTTTTTTTTCTTTACAGCTTTCTTTGCAAATTATTTTCTTAAAGAAGAGTTTTATTATTAAAGGAAAGTGTGCAGTTTGAGGGCACTTCTTATGTACTTGTAGTATAATAATTTCTGAACGAGACTTTCATTCAGCAAAAAGCATCTATCAAAAGCAGGAGATGAAGAAAGTATGTTTTTTATGATGTTTGATCAGTGAAGCATTAGTTTTAATCAATAATTTTGTCTAGAGGAGAAAAATTAATTATAGGATATTGAGAATTTCTTCTAAAGTCTCCCAGTTCCCCACCTAGGGAAAAGGAATGCCAAAGATTGGATCCCATCATGCAGCATGGTGCCGAGGTGCAGGAATTCTTGGGTTGAGGCAAGGAGGCTGGCAGGTGTTGTGTGCTGGGAGTTTTGGTTAATGGAGGCATTCTGAGAGTCTCTGGATTGTACACTGTGCACACTTGTGACATACTTACGAACAAAAACATGGAAATTACAATAGCAACGCTCGCCACCCCTTTTTTAATTTGCTGAATTCATGATCAACAGAAAATCTCCAGAGATGGTGACTCCACCACCTCCCTGGGCAGCTTGCTTCAATTCCTAACCACTCTATGAGTGAAGAAGTTTTTCCTTGTTTCTAATCTGAACCTCCCCTGGCACAATTTAAGGCCATTTCTTCTCATCCTTTCACTTGGGATGTGGCAGAAGAGACTGACCACCGCCCCCTCCCCCCCCCCCGCCAGCGAGGCA